>JAQFYQ010000612.1:0-16127 GCA_034694885.1 Buchholzia appendiculata | reverse complement strand
ACGTCAACGCTGATAATGGTGGACGAAAGAAGTGGGCCGATTCACAGAAAGCCGACAACGCTCATATTTTTCTGTTGCAATGTGTCTGTTTTAAGCACGCATTGAATCTCGCAAACATAGCTGTTCAAATCTGGATTTAAGCTGATTTTCGTATAATATAAACGCTAAAGTATTTAGTAGTCGAATTATTCAGATATGTTACTTTTAAATTAACAGGTTAATGTTTTCGGTACAAATGATATTTGCGGTACAAGATGTACTCTTAAAGATTCTGCATGAAAGCTATAAAACATAATTGGTACATTTTGATTTCACAGATATCAATTTTCTGTTGTATCCTTGTTCTTATGTCGAAAATAAAATCCAGACATATCTAAACTGCTGCCATCATACTGAAGCAAATGATTCTAATATAAAAATCTGATTATTGCCTTTAACTCGAATGTCAAGTATGACAACTAGTCTGAATTGCCCTGCTGTTTTCTTAACTTCTGAAGGTCAGACTGCAGCTGCTTTCTTGTTCATAAAAAGATAACCTTAACTGAGTTTAAATTCTTGTCGAATTAGAATTTCATTGATAAGCCAATGAGTTATTTTCATCTATATGTTTTCCCTATTGGAAGTCGCGAAGTGGTAGTAAACCCACTGAGCGTGCTCTGAGCGAAGTCAGAGAGATCAAGTTAAAGGTTCATTTCAGTTCAAGGGAAGAAACACACAACAGTTTCAAATTATAATTTTTTATTTTCAATCAAGACTTGAAATGCATTCTGTTGCCATTATCTCACACTAATGGTTCTATTTATTTCACACCTCCCTATCAACTGATATCATCCATCCTACTCTACCCTATCTACTATATATCACACACTGAACTATCTGCTGGTACTATCTATCTCACTCTGTCCCATCTACCGATATATATACTAACTCTCAGAAAGTCCTGTGTCCTGATTTCTTACTGTAGGATAAATTATCATTCTGCATGAATTATTAATCAAACTCGACCAACACAACTTTTGTACATCAATTGAAATAAAATTTCAATTAGAAAATATTTCCTTGTATGGTCTGTCTGGCAGCGTGGAGTAAAGTGTAGTAAGATTTGTGGCATTTGACCGCAGTGTGGCGTGCGTGTCTCGCCGTGGATCGCTTCTAATACATAAGACTACAATTACGCTGCACATATCAGTCCCAGGCCTGAGAGAAGAACCAAGGGAGGATCAACACGCAACGTTTTCATTCTCTATCCAACTTTACTGAGCAAATTCAATGAATTTATTACTCATTAGAGTCCAGTTGTTCGTAGAATTTGGTTTGAATGGAGTCTATGGACTGGGAGATACTCTCGCTCCGTCCCATATGGAAATATATTTCTGTTCCTTACACCAGGGAGTCAAAATCTTCAGCAAATTGAAACACTGAGTTTTTTCAATATGAACCCGGGTCAGAGCATTAAAATGTCTTAGTGAATAGTGATTTCGAATTTTATCACCTAAAATTTACATGCTTGAAACATATTAACAATTTGTAGTGAACTGGAGATTAACCCTTTAACAGATAATTGTTTAATCTCATGGGGATATCAGAGGTAGATCTGATATACTGTAGAGGTATACTGTAGATCGGTATACAGTGAGACTAATGCTCCGAAGAGCACTTCTGAATACCTTTGACTTTGACGCGGACCACCGAAATATCAAGAGCTCAGAAATGCTGCCCAGCAAACATCTTTTTCGAGCCTCATTTAGTCACAGCGGTTACCATAATCTGGTCTTGGCCTCAAATTTTTAGATCTTTTTAAAATTCTGGTCTTTACTAAACTACAAGTCACAAAAAGCTGCAAGAATGAAATCAAAGTAAAAACTGACTTTCGTTCGCCCTATCTCGAACCGGATAGAGACTAAAACTGCATTTCGCTCTGCGATGCCGCGTATGACGCTGTATATATTAATCAAAGGAAATACTCGCGAGAATACAAACGAGATCTCGAAAGTTTCGTGAAACATACGACTTCGAACGCGATTCTTTCAGCCTGCAGTCTGCCGCGCCGTGCTGCTGCGATAAGCTATGTGTACACGAGACGAGCTGCATTGTCTGACTTTCAACGCACTACAGCAGCCAACAAAACTCTGATTAGGCAGACAAAGAATTTCATTAGACGCTGCAGAAGATTTCTCTGCACTCACTTTTTCCAAACAATGTAGCGTTATTAATATTCAAGGAGTGACTAATAAGAATGTCGTGAAGCTAGGAGAAATATACACTGTGAATGAATTGATGCATAAGTATTGTATGCTGTTTCTAGTGTACGCTGCATAATCAGCTCAACGAATCAAACTTGAACAAGCAAGAACTTACAATATGAAATTCCACAGAAATATAAATGGAAGTACATTAAATAATTATTAGCTTGACAGAGCTCAATGACTTTACATCTTTCGCTAACAATTCTTAAAATACTGTCATAAGTAAATGACAATAGGTTAATTAATGCCAGATGGAGACATTGCAATCGCTGCTAAGCCGTGTGTGATAATAGGAAAGCAAATGGCAGAGATTAAACATAGAACTCACAGAATTGAAGGATTAAAACCCTGAGCACTGAGAATCTTGTTAGAAGACAAACAGACTTTTCCATCACTTTACTCCAGCTGAGGACAAAACGTTTAACACTCTGTACAGTTTGATTTTGAAGTTACGATTAGATAAGAAGTTTGTTGATGTCTTTTCCCTTGTAAGATACCAATATAAACGTTGTAATTTATTTTCCACCGTATTATATTAGAACTTGTTTTTACGTCGTTTACTGGGAAACCCACACCGCTGATTTTTATGTCTCATCTTCGGTGGACATAAAAATCAAACAAAAATGTTGGATTTAGTAGACAACATTTACTAAGTCCGTTTCGAAAGGACGAAACGATAAAAATTACGTTTTTGTGAGTCACTTTTGTTCTTATCGCGTGCTGCTGGTGTGCAGTTTTTCGCGTAATAATTATTATCATCCGGTTGCTTGGTGAAAGATTTCCAGGCGTAAATTCCATTCCTGCATTTCTTGCACCAACAACAGCAACCCCCTCCCCTCTCCATCTCGACGCACTGATATTATTAGCGCATTACATCAGGATGAAAATACTGCACTAAATAACATCTACATTCACATCGCCTTATCTTATCGATATCTGACATAACATAACGGCACGAGCTATAAAATTGCGTCATTGTTTTCTCTCGATTCCTGTTTTCATCTTCGAAACCATCGACGTAATTAATATTTCCTGGGTGTGTTTCTCGTTAGAAATTTCCAGAATAGTCGTCGCGTCGATTCCTTCATACATCACAGTTAGTGGCTGCGTCGCTGGGCAGGACACATTTATAAGGAAACCAGATACGGTAACGGTTTTCACGGAAGATACGTTGTTAAGACGAAATTGTGACCAAATGGCGGCAGTTTAATTTTCCGGTGGAAATACGAAGGAACCAATTGGTCTGCTTATCAGTTTTAAATTATAGGAAGTCATTAGCGATGTCCGAAGAGGGCTAAGTTTATTGTCGCGATTCAGACAGAGGCAGGATTCTGCAAATTGCTCGTAAATAGATTGTGCATATAATGGAGGCTGTAATTTTGTTTGTGCACTTCGGCGACAGAGAGAGGGTTTTTAAGAAGACTAGATAATCAACCAACATTAGTGCACAAGGGTTACGAAAAATTGTAAGCTCATTTTTCAGAAACTTGGGCATGAAATTCAACAAGCAAATACATAATTGCCAATAAGTCAGTGAAAATAATAAATTCAGTAATGGTGACAATAATGTCAGTGAAAATGTTGATTGTTACATCAAGAATAACAGATGCGTCAAAATATATGGTCATTGTAATCAAAACACCAAGACTCATTAATTATTAAGTCACAAATACGAGGACGTTTATTAAGTCTAAATAATGCAGATTAATGTCTATTCAAACAATTTATCAATATATATGTCTTCGTACTGTTGAATATTTTTCAAAATAAATAAATAACAAATGGCAATGTTTTTATAATTCTTGCATTATTTTCATTTTGATATAGTTTTCATTTTGATATAATTTTCATTTTGATATAATTTTTACATAATTGTATTTTCTTTTTTTATGATTATCGCATGGAGCTGCCTTATCTTAGAATTGTTCTCATATAAGACAATAGTGGTTTGTAAATAATCACGCCGCTGCCGCCAGGCGGTACAATGAACCGAGCATCTCTCTGCACGAGGTAATGTCGACGAGAAAGAAAGAAACAATCAAGTCAGGAATAAAAAACTCTTTCATACATCGCAGCAATGTTTGCTTCCGTCTCGACAATCATCTGTATCACGTGGTCAGTCCACCATCACGTGGACAGTCTGTGGTCAGTCCGTGGTCAGTCCGCCATCACGTGGTCAGTCTGTGACCTGTCCGCCATCACGTGGTCAGTCTGTGACCTGTCCGTCATGACGTGGTCATTACGTGGTCAGTCCGTCATTACGTGGTCAGTCCGTGGTCAGTCCGTCATGACGTGGTCAGTCCGTGGTCAGTCCGCCATCACATGGTCAGTCTGTGACCAGTCCGTCATGACGTGGTCAGTCCGTAGTCAGTCCGTCACTAGGTGGTCAGTCCGTGATCACGTGGTCAGTCCGTGGTCAGTCCGTGGTCAGTCCGTCACTACGTGGTCAGTCCGTCATTACGTGGTCAGTCCGTGGTCAGTCCGTGGTCAGACCGGGACCAGTTCGTCATGACGTGGTCAGTCCGTGGTCAGTCCGTCATTACGTGGTCAGTCCATGGTCAGTCCGCCATCACGTGGTCAGTCCGTGATCACGTGGTCAGTCCGTGGTCAGTCCGTGGTCAGTCCGTCACTACGTGGTCAGTCCGTCATGACGTGGTCAGTCCGTGGTCAGTCCATGGTCAGTCCGTCAGTCCGTGGTCAGTCCGTGGTCAGTCCGTCAGTCCGTGGTCACTCAGTCATTCGCCACTGATTTAAATTAACTAACTAAAAAAACTGACTAAAACTGTTGGTTTTCTTTTTATATGTGTATTTGCTGTCTTTTTTATGTTCTATATGTATTTACTTACTTTCTTTGTTTTTCAATCCTTGCGTAAATTGTGGATCTCTGCATATTATGACTGTAAGAATGCTCTTCTTCTGCATATCTCTTACGGTCATCTCTTGCAGCAAACTCGCCAGTGCTAATATGATAAAATAATGGAAACCTTTTCAACAATAACGAGCCGAGACAAACGTACGGTTAATGAAATTAGCCTATAGGATCTCGTGAGAGACAGTGACGTCAGTGCAGGGAGCGCCGTGTTAACGTACGTGATGGGCTTTAGAAGCAGCGAAACCTCTGGAATCACAAGCGGGTTGGCAATATCATGCAATATCCGTGGCTTCCATTTCTTTCAGAATGCTGAGTTTCGCGATTTTTTTAAAATTTTGCAGAGCGAAAATGAGTTTTATTTTGCAATGTGGGGGTGTGTTGGATAAGTGGTCGCTGCCGTTTTGGTGATAATTTTAACTTTGAACTTGTTCTGAATATTATTATCAATTATTAAAATATAATATTTGAAAATTTACAATTGTGTTCAGGGACATTTTGCACTTGTTTTGAAAATCTGTCATTTATTTCATTTGTAGAATATAAAAAGTATTTCTTCAAGAATTGCTACATAATATTCAATATTCTGATTCTCTCTGTAGTATTGGTCTCGCCCTGTAACTGTTTGTTCTAATAACCTTTGCAGTCCATGATAGGTTTATAAAATTTGAAACAGCCTTTAAGTTATGATTGAGAAATTGTTTCTCTTGTTAGTAAAATCTATCTGAGCATCTAAATTCATACGTTAATTTAAATGTGCACGATCCGAATTCAGTGAAAGAAAACTAACGCATCATTTTGATAAATAATACATATTATATAGTATACAATAATAAATACGCTTAAGCCAAGCCAAGATATTCGCGCGTATCTCTCTGCGGAATTATGTTGCTGTTTATAACAGTACAGTTACTGTTTGGCAACTCGCGCAAGTCTACGGTGACTTCTCATTCGATCCCATTCTGGGACTTCCGTTCATCCTCTTAAACCTTTCCGGTCTCTACTTCCGGGCTTTCATTCTACTAACCGTGAATTCACTTAGTTATTCTCTAATTGAAGGGCGTTATGAACTTTGGTCCGTCAATTTCTGTATTCAAATACGCGGTTCCTACTGTAAATAATAGTGTATCAGCTCTATGGAGTCTACGTACTGTGAACTGTAGCAACTCTATGGAGTCTATGTACTGTGAAATTTGTATTCTCCTGATGCCAGTTGCAGTCAGCGAATCGTATTCAAAGCCTTCTCGGAGCCTAAGCTTAAGACAACCGCCCTCAGGAGATGAACCGCGATCAAGCAAGCAGACATTGCTGTAAGACTATAGATTCTAGAAAGCTGATTAATGTGGTCAATGGATACTTAGTGACTGGCCTTACTATTAATCCGACAAGCAGGATTGACCTTCTACGCAACTAATGTTGGTTGCTTAATCACAGCCCATGTAGAACAACGTATGCTCCCGCAGAATCTTGTATCAAACTGGATATGTAGAAAGAGTACGATTGTGGAACCATTCAGAAGATGCGCATTTAAATTTTGGTCGCAAGCATTTCTAGACTTGAATGGTAACCTGTCTTTATGTTGCTGATGCTTGCGCTTTCGGTAAACATAATAATAAATTTATGCTAAATTATGAATCCAGTTATTCACCCAACTTTTAGTCTCGACCAAAGTACTTGAACAAATTACTATACGATACCTAAAATCTTATACACAGGGTCGTTTTTATAATTGGTTGCGATACAAGAAGTAGAGTGTTCAACGTAACTGCGCATGCAGGGTGTCTTCAAAATTCAACGTGATTCTCGTTGCATCAATACGTAAAAGCGACGCGTTCTAAGAAGTACTGAATTATTTTGCATTTGCACAGATTTGGTATATTTGGTAAATTTCAGAACACCAGTATTTATTTAGCCTCAGAAGGAAAATAAATGAAGTTTGTGGGTCTCTTACTATATTTGTTATTGTTAAAATCCAAACTTGTAGAAGCCAAAGATATCAGTATTTGTGAGTTTTAAGAAGTTTCGGTGCTTTATATGTTTGAGAAATGAGGTTGATATAAATAACGACGCTGTAGTGTTTCAGTGTACGTGTAGAGAGCTCTTATCATTTTGTCTTAGACGCGTTTGTGGGTCAGCGAGTAAACGTACCCATGTTCACGGCGAATAAATCATTGTTCAGCAATCATAATCCAGTTTATCTAGAATATTTGATAACGATGAAATGTTGAAATGTCTGAGAAGCGAATGTGTAGGCATTCGCGTTGAAACAATGTGTGCTATTTGTAAAACGCAGCGTTTTAACAAAGCAAATGACAAGTCACTTATAATAATATAAACTGGGATGCAACGACCTAATTCCTCATTCCATTTACTTCGTTACGTTCTCGTTACAGTTGCAGAACGCTGTATTTATGCTTAGTATTCATTGCCTTTTATCAATTTGCAGACTTTTATCAGCGACAAGAGCTTGTAGGTATTTGTAGAACTATTGTCTCCTCTTCTGCACTCGTAAGACGGCGCTACTGGAATAAGAAATGGAAAAAGAAGTGGAACAAGAAGAGGAACAAGAAGAGGAACAAGAAGAGGAATTCAAAGATAATTCCTGGGCCTGGTGCGATCATTCCGATCACAATCATTCAGTTCCGGAAAGCAAAGTACTGAAATGTAAAAGAAGAAATAAGAAAGGCGTTGGATACGGATAAAATAAATCCACAGCGGGGAAGTTTTAAAGTGAAATAAAGGCGGAATAAAGAGCGTAGTCGATTGGCCGAATGACTGCAGTAGAAGAGAATTGTTGTGCCTAAAATAAGCAGTAGCCACAATGCTGGGACAAGGCATGGGTTTTAGAAGAAAAAAAAAGAAAGCATAAAACAAGGATAATTGAGGAAATGACACGAGAGGATGCCAAGCAAACGAAACATTAAACCAAACAAAGAGGATAGATAAAAATAAATGTGAAGAATTCAACAACGATTTAAGAATAGTCTGAATAGTGGCAAATAGAGTGATGGAAGTGTAGTGGAAGAATGAAGATCTGAGCTAAGAAATATAGGCTAGATTTGTCGAATATCATGGTGTCATTGTCACCGAAGCAGCAATAGTTCCGTGAAACGAAAGTCAATGATGACATAAATAGTAGACGGGAGCTGACTACAATGCTCCGGAGTAAACAAATTATGCTCGTTCAAAATTCTAGATAATGATTTCAAAGTATTAGCATAAATGTCTTTATCATTAAAAATTTACGCAGAATTACAGGATTACAGTAATTGCCTGAGCAAGATATTAAAAGTTTTTTTTCTTCTCAGATTGAAGATCGAATATCAATTACAATGTTAAATAAATTATACTCGTTCAAAATTCTAGATAGTTATTTCAAAATATCAGCATAAATGTTTTTATTATTGAAAAGTTACGCAGAAATACAGGATTATAGTAATTGTCTGGACCAGACATTAAAACTTGGGGCTTTTCTCAGATTGAAGATCGAATATCCAAGTTTTGTAAAAAAGAAAAGTAATCATATTTAGAACAGCTAATTAGAGGATAAGCACCTCAGCATGAAGGTTAGGCTTTCAGAACTGCTCTAAAATTATTAGACTTCGGGTTGACAGTCGCGTAACTTATTTGAAACGTTTTACACAGTGCATCCATTTTTGTCTTACTGTACGTCTGCTGCATAGATTAAATAAATAATCAGTGTCACTATGATCAAAGGTATAGAATGCCGTATAAAAGAA
This sequence comes from Buchholzia appendiculata, assembly GCA_034694885.1. Classification (NCBI taxonomy): domain Eukaryota; kingdom Metazoa; phylum Annelida; class Clitellata; order Enchytraeida; family Enchytraeidae; genus Buchholzia; species Buchholzia appendiculata. The sequence goes on along the minus strand of JAQFYQ010000612.1, from coordinate 7,272 downwards.
AAAAACTTTTTTTCAGAATCACTTTTCTCAAATTCGTCTGAAAGTCGAAAGATTTCTTGCGTTGAGGTGCGATAATGACTTTCCTTCTCCCCGTGGCTGCTGTTGTTTCGTCAATGCTGCCGCTTTGATAAATGATAAAGTTAGAGCAGAAGAAGCCAACAGAACAGGAATGGCAGGTAATCGGCAAAGTTGGGCACGATGAACTATGACGGCATTAGTAAAGGGCGGTGAAGTGAGAGAACTGTCAGCATAACGATCCCGTTGATATCAATCTCAAAACCGGACCGGACCGCTCACCGGACTCAAGTTACTGAGCTGTCGATACAGCTTTTTTACTTATAGAATCATTACTGGAGTCTCATTTTAAGTAAGCTGAGCTGTAATGCGATGAGGTAATGTAAAGTGTTCGGCGTTCCCTAGATAGAAGATAGCTTGGCGATGATTTCCTTCCACGAGTTTCAACACAAGGGCTGTGGAAGGAAATGGTTTACTAAAGCGGGGATGGTGTCAAAGATATATTTGTCAGTTTGCTGTCAAGCTCTTCACAGCTAGCGGCAACGTTGTGGATGTTAATAATCAGCGTCCGTCTACAAACAGCCTTCTTCCAATCACGAGTAAATTTTGTGCCCGAACCGGTGTGGTCACCGGGAATCAAACCATCGAACCCGGGTCTTTTTTCTACGCAAGCAAACACTTTAATCATTAGATCATCCGGACATCCCGCTCTACTCTTTCATGAAAGTCATATTTATTGTAAACGCATGCATATCAACATCTCGATCTTACGAGAGGCTCAATTGAGTTGATCTCTGAACTCAGCATGATGATTTGAGTGACTAAATTCTGTTAATTTTAATTTAATTATTTATATCACTGGCAGAATGAGAGACTACTACAAGCTATGATCTGGTGAATATATTCAAATGTCACTCTGAATGCGACTGACTAGTTTGAACAAATCGTACAAAATTATTAATTTGTTTATTTTTCCGATTCGTGAAATAATTTCATTTATTTATTAATAATTATTTGATAGACTAATTCAGGTTCTGATCTGGCGTATGTTTTCTTTGTTCTTAATGTGATTGACTATCCTGAACATGTCCGACAAAGGATAGCTGCATCTGATTAAGTTAAAGTCAGACAAAATAAAACATTTAACACTTGAAATCGGACATAAATGATCTGAGTTAATTATATTTTGCCATTAAAATTGAATATGGTACAAATCGAAAGGCGGTTTGAATGATGCCTTCAAATATGAAAGACGACTGTCATTCATATCTGAAGGCATCCTGTTGAAAACAATACATTCTCTTAGAAGACACAGACTTGATCGTAAGAATGCCGAGTCGTGGCACGGATGAGGAACGGTTGGAAGACCGCCTGCGATCCGACTCCGATGTTAGGAAAACTAAGATATTCCAGGTTTCCAGTACATTCACGTCAGCAGAACTCATTCGCCATTGTAAATTTGATCAGGGTACAAGAGCCTTTATTATCTGGAATGAAAACAAGCGCATTACGTATTCTGTTCGCTTATTTTTCTCCGTCTGGGCTTTGCTTTCTTGTAGTAAACGGCCCCCGAGGCTGACTGCATTTATTTACTTTCTCTCCGACGGCATTTTCCGCAGCCTTTCTTTTCGTTCAATATTTTCTCTCGCTCGTTATGAGTTCCCTAGTGCTTTCATGATTCTGTTCTGTTTATTTCATTTAACCATGAAAATATTGCTTTACAGTTCTGTCTTGACTAACAGCCGTCTATGACTTCTAAGCAGACGATGTTACCGTAAATCCGTCTCTCACTAGTGTAGATAATTTTACGGCGTCCAAGTCGGTTATTAACAAGGCGAAATGACTGCAGACAATGAAACTGAATCCTCTGCGTGGAAATATAGCTTGTCATTTCTTCCGCTACTGCACTGCGTTCTGAAATAATGAGCGCTCACAATTTGGACTGAAGCACCAAAGTTGCAGGACGAGATGTGTTCTGCATTCGGGGGAAACCTGGTCAGCTTAATTGAACGTTAAGACCTTGGACACCGGTGTTTCGAGTGCAGAGCGATACGTGGATAATGAACTTGTACGCTTATGAGGGCATTCAACTGTTCGAACTTGCCGTCATTTTCGATCATTGCCGTCAGCAGCGTTTAACATTTGCGGACAGACCAAGAACTTGAACCAATTACTGGTACAACGTGCAGAATAATATAATCGTCAACTTGCTGCAGCTTTGACATTTATTCAAATGTTCCTAACTTTATTAGATGCTTTCAGTATATATTCATGCATAAAGTATCAAATCGTGGTTTGAAAATGTATGAGCTACACTGAAATTAATTCATTGTTAATTTATGGCACCTAATTATTTTTAATTCATTTTAATTAATCTAACGAAAAAGTGAAACTAAACGAAAATAGTGCAAAATAATAATAATAATAAGAATGCTGATTCAAATTAGCGAATACACAAAAAATACACAAACACACAAAATGATGTGACCGGATGCACAAGTCATGTGAGACAACGATTCGTATCTGTTTAATTGCTATATGAATGAGTGATGTGCTGACAATAGATATGACATATCAACGATATCCTCATAGGCGGCGCCAGAAATTTTCATTTAGGGGGCTTAAAACTTTTGACAAGCGGGGGGGGGGTATCGGCGCACCCAAAAAAGATTTTAACGAGGTAGGTAGCGGCGCGCTCAAAAAACATTTGAAGAGTGGATGGTAGTGGCGCACCCAAAAAGATTTTAACGAGGTAGGTAGCAGCGCATTCAAAACATTTTGAAGAGGGGTGGTAGTGGCGCACCCAAAAATACAAGCTGGGATCGGTAGCGTCTCACCCAGTAAATAAAACAAAATTCTTACGGAGGGGTAACGCCAAGCCGCCAACAATTTCTTATTCAGAAAAATTAGGGGCCTTGGGCTGAATTTTTTGGGACGAACGAGTAGTACTTGGCACAAAAAAAATCAGAAAATGAGGGGGTATAATCCCCAAGCCCCTGATTTCCGTCGCCTATGAATATCCTGATGTCTGGTTTCACCGCGACACATTTTCAGAGAATTACATAGAAAAGCTGTGGAGACAACTGAATATCTCAAATCTACTGAATGAATTGTTATGTGAAGTGTTTCATTAATCTACGTACTTCCCATATTAATCCAGTCTGCAATCATCCAGTCTGCAATCATCCAATCTGTAATCATCCAGTCTGTAATCATCCAGTCTGTATTATAATTAATACATTGACAGTACAGTGATTGGTTTCTTCAACCATTATGAGAGTCATTTAAAATAAAATTTGTAAATAAAACGTTGAACGCTAAAAAAATTGTAATTTTGATGTGCTCCTGAATTTCTATTGGAGTACGGTACCTATTATAAAGTAGATACGTACTGATGCTGTACAGAGATAGATCATTAAAATTTAGATAAGTTGACTGAAATGTCACTATGTAACGTCGCAAGGAAATGTCATAGTACTATGACGATGACCACTCGACTGTCAAACCGTTGTGTTTAGACGACAGAGTCACAATGATTCGAGACACAAAGTGTTCCCGCTTGAAATTAGATTCGTTACTAAAGTACGTCTCATTGTCTGGCAACGCATTTATCTAAATATTTCTTTACATATCTCATTCATTGTGATTTCCAGAAGATTTAAGCAGTTATTCATAATCGTCATTTTCGCAATCGGTCACCAGGCTGAAGATCTAGAGTATTGTTATGATATCGTCATTAAATTCTCCTCATTAGTATCGTTATCATCATCTTTGTCGTATCATCTTGTAACAATCATCTCGTCGTGTTTCTTCTCTTCGTCTTTCCGTAATGTGGTATTCAACTGGACTCAAAGTATTTCCAAGTGTGTCCAACCAACTAATTGGTTAGAGTTTCAGTTATATTAATTCTACAAACATGTACTCACAAATACATACCTCGTTTATCTGTTTACTAAAAGTTTCTTGTCTGGTTGTAAAGCTATGTCTAGTTTGGGTTCTAATGTTAATCCTGCTGAGTTTTGTTTGGAAAGAGATCTGCTAGACTTTGTGGGGGGCAGCAAACAATTTGATTTATTATTAGTTACTGACAAGAAATATAATAATAGCACCTTACGCTCATAGCATATACCACAGTAATCAAATACTAGTTAGAAGTAAATTTAACTATTCAAAAGTATAAACAGAATGTATAGCAACATTAATTTAAGCTTAGCTGGACCTCATACTTTTAAAATAGCATCATACTATTGCATAATAACTCGCTGAATCCGATTGTCTGATGCATATCAACTGTCGTATTATTGACAGTGTCTATTTCATCGTCTGCCTCTTATTTCGTTGTAACGCTTGCGTTCTCTGCCGCTCGGTCAAGTGTTTGTTTCGTGTTCGCCATCCATCTCGAGACACCCCCCCCCCCCTAACACTTTGTTCAACTCGTTGGTTACTTTTTTGCGTCTCGATGAAGCATTTAGACGGTGGACAAAGTTCGTTAGTTGCGTGAGATGCGTGAGCTGAGCGAGCTGAGTGAGCTGCGTTAGCTGCGTGTTCTGGAAATGGATCGAGCTGGAGATAATCTCGTGAGGAGAATTTACTGCGGTTGGTAAAGTGTTTAGAGCAGAGACGCCGGGCCGAGATAACGCCGTTCCTTTCTTCTACTTGGCTTTCCATATCTTTGGGTGTCTCTAATGCGGGACGTCGACAATATCTAAAAGATCTTCCATTTGTCATTCTCTTTCCAAGTTTCAATGATGCTTTTTAAATATAATTTATATTTGAATGTAACAAAGTATACAATTAATATGTGTCTGTCTGCCTGCGTATTATATGCAATTATATGCTTGTGTATTATATGATTTTATGTGCAAATCTCAATTCGTATATTTGTTAGTATTCATGTAGATCGCCATGTATAATGTATTTACTACTACATAGTGTCCTCATTGGCGAGTCAGTGATTGAGCCCTCAGATAAACTATTAATCTATGGTTGCATTCATTGTCGAATTTAGTCTATGAAAAAGTCTGATTTTATTGATAAGTTCGCGATAAATTTTTAAGCTTAAAATATATCAAATTTAAATTAAAAGTTCCCAATTAAAACGAGGTTTGACCACCCTGCCCATACCTCCTAATCTTAAGCTCGAAATTGTCTTTAATTATTACGTCATTATATGAATGTTGCAGGGGTGGTCTGAGATAAACTGAATTTTAAATTGCTCTAATATATTTACTGATGTTTACAGTTTTATTATGGTTAGAATGATCATCATCATCATCATCATCGTTTATTCAAGACAAGAAGGACATGTTACATATCGTCACGTACACAAAATAAAATTCAAGTATCCTCCGTCTTAGGTTGTCAGTGGAGGATCAAACACCTATCTAACTGACCGCCTTACAATTTTGTGCGTCAGTAGGAATAATGATCAAAAACATAAGAATACTGATAATAAACAGAAAAAAAACAAATACATCTATTCACACATAGGACAATGACAGCAGAATATTTTGGCTGAACCCATGGCAGTGGAATGTAGTTTAATGTAGACTTAGTAATGTGACGTCCTTTGGGAAACATTTTAAGATTTATTTTGAATTATTTGTGTTAATCGCTTGATCATTATATAGACGGAATGGAATTTTCTGGTTTAGAATTAGCTTACAGTAACATTGCCAGAGTTATTAGGGGTTGTCGCTGTCTGGATTGTCAACAAGACAATTCTACCTCCAAAGTCTACAACGAGTAGACATTGTCTCCAGCACTAATGTATTGTCTAGAACTAGTTGTCCGCAATCTTGTCTCACTATTCACTTGTTTATTCAATTTTGGATACGACTATAACTTTGCATGCATTGGCTGCTAACATGTGCTGCTCAGTGTTTGGCTAGCTGTCATGAGATAGATTTGACTTGTAATTGAGATTAAGGTTCCATGCAGAGTTAGCCTTTAGTGCAATTTAAAGCTATTGTTACAACTGTGGATCTTCTTCAAATTACCCTGTTCTTCAGCTGCTCTATACAGTCCTTGACTACTGTACTCAAACTGTAATAGACAACGGAAGTCCGCAGTCAGGACGACTGATCGCATTACGGAACACATTACCTCTGGAGCGCAAATAACGAAGGCATAATAAAGGCGTGGACGCTGATTAGGTCCGGGACTTGAGCTCCAGCACTGCACACAATGTTCCACTCCTGGATTACTTCCTCAACTTCCTAATTACTTTATTAGAGGACACGAAGAGGCAAATGAAGATATCTCGTGATCTACATCAAAGACAATTCCAAAACTCCAGATTCTCCTCGACGTTTCTAAGTGCTAGTCTAGGGCGTAGTGTGACAACTTGCCGTCTAATTATCGTCATTATCATTACAGCACTGCCTTCCGACAGATCATCGGCTTCAGCTTTCTCCATCTCTTTCTTAGCCTGCTGCTGGGTTTTCTTGCTGATAGAAAGCATTCCTACAAGTGGATTAGCACGCAAGTTCTAGGGACAATGGGTCCTTGATTTCCTGCCAGTATTTTGTCATCCAATACAACTCGCAGAAATTCGCCTGCGCTTGATAGATTGCCAATTTAGTTTATCTTCCTTCTCACCACGATCTCCACTTCTCTTCTCTTCGACATAAAGTAAAACCTCCTCCATTCTCTTCGTGTCCTTTCAATTGAACTTTTTCAATTGATCTTGTCCATCCTTATTCATATACAGTACACATTTCACTCGTTTCTTTTTTTGTTCGTGTTACAGGCTCAAATGCATAAAGTGTCACTAACAAAGAGTTTGCCTTCACTAAATAATTTGTTCACACATCTGTTATGCTTGAAGATATTACTTTGCCACGCCCTGAGGTTGACCCTGGCTTCTTCCTCCACTCACCTCTTGCAATAAAAGTTATGAAAACCTGAATTGTGAAGCTTATTTACTTGGCACTTGACAAAGGTGTTTATTGTACTAAGACTTCTCTAGATTTACTCAGGGGTTAAAGTAAGTGGGGCCCGTGGGAGCCGGGCCCACACCACGAAAAAATTTGCAGTGTATTTAATTTTTTGACCATCTAGACCAATAAAAACATGGCTACTCCCTGGTAAAACAATTTTTACCACAGCATTTACTGTCAAGAACAGCACTGCAAATCGATTTAAATTAAATATCATGTGGATATTTACATGAGTTATACTACGGCTAAATTTGTATCATTTGAAATACGCATATAAATGCGAATAATATATATATAATATATATTATTAACATAT
>JAQFYQ010000611.1:0-16131 GCA_034694885.1 Buchholzia appendiculata | reverse complement strand
CACGGTAGGTTCGTCAAAGGCCTAGGTGCTGGTACTCCTGGTACGGCCAAGCCAGGAGTAGGGCAGGGAGATTTATTTATCAACGGACCTGGGTACAATCACTCACACCAGAAAATTAATGTTGTACCATGTTAACTTGCACCTTGAACGGTGTAAAGGTGTATTGTTTGAGGTACTTCGTTACCATACGTGCCACACGCTAAGGCACTATTCTGAGGCACTTGCTTATTTCGCTAAGGTATTTTCTTACTAAAGTACCTGCCTATCATGCTAAGGCACTTTCTTGCCATGCATTTCCTTCCAGCTCCTTCCGTGTCTGCTTGTGGAGACAGATAAATATGGAGAACGGTGCTGAAAGAATAACTGAAGTGTACTATTAACTGTGTTTGCTGATATTGTATTGACTATTAACTTAACTGTTATTGAATGTGGAAGGCTACTATTATGGTGAGGGGGATGGTGTGAATGCGTTGGAATGTGTTTTATGTAGGAAGGGGGGGGGGGAGAAGACCGGAAGTAGACCGATCCATCAGACTTGGTGTCAGCTGAAGCAGCTGGCTGCTATGCACACGAGGCCTACAGCAGCTGCACTCCAGGGTGGTCATACCTTCAGCTGCTGCAGCAGCAGCTACTGTACATAGACAGCAGAATCTATTTGAACTGATCGTAATTGGCGCTTACTCATCATGATTGCTAGCATAATTATACAAACAGATATTGCTTTGTATTACTTGATACAAAGGGCGATGGGAGAGGGGGCAGAATTATGAAGAATGTGACTGGACAAGTATTTATTTAAAACAAAATTTAATGACTGGTCAGTCTGTGATGAGGGAATTAATTCTGAGAGGAGACAGCCATCATAGGAAGGTGGCAGTTCCCGTGCAAGCGGCGTGCGTTCCCCTAACATCCCTGACAATCGGGTTTATTTCTTCTGACACATTTCCCAGACTTTGCTGTCTGAGCCTGTCTCTCTGAAAAGTGGCTTCAGATGTGCATGCAGTGCACATTTTGCTTCAGCCTGACTCGATTTCAACGTCGGATAGGAGAGTTAACAGCCAGACAGAAATTTAAATCAATCAATCGTAGCCTTTTCACGACTGAGATTAAATGCCTAGACTGTGAGGCGTTGAATCTGGATGTTGTTGAGCTAATAGCTATTGGCGTTGCTGTAGCAGCTGATCTGTTAACATTTTGTTTATATCGATGCATGTTTCTTTGGCTGTCAGAGACTCGGTACTCGGTAGCAAATGCCCCTCCCAAGTCCCTACCCCCCCTCCCCATGTGTGCAAGTTAACCTGAGAGTTTTTGATATAAACTTTGCTTCTTGTATTAGTCATAGAGCAGCAGCTGTGTGTCTACAGAGGAGGAAATGAGTCGACACCCTGAATCTAGCTGCCCGGCCAGGCTTCTGCACAGCACTGCAGGGCTCGGCTCTGTTTTTATTACTTCATGTAGTCTGTGTGTGATGCATGTGGTGCTTGCTGTGTGTGTAGGCCTTTTAGCCTGGAGGCAGTCTGCACTGGAACAGTGTGTACCCAGTAGTGTTGGCGCTCATATTTGAAAGTGTCTTGAGTAATCCTAGGTACTGCACTGGTGATTGACAGGTCTGCCTTGAAGGCTGTTGCATGATTGCTAGGTACGCTTAACCCCTGCAGTTGTACTCTATGGGTTCTAAGGTCAAACAGATGATTGTAGATAGAACATAGTTTTTTGTACTGCTGTTAAGTAAGTAGTGTTTTAACCCGCGCGCGCGCGATTTAGTCTCAGCTAGCTACAGCCTAGCGGCCTAGTACCTAGGCTACGTGGCACGGGAAGTGAACTTTGCTGGCAGTGATTTATAGTATGTCAATTGAAGAGATTGAATGTTTAATATGAATTCAGTCTAGACAGTGTGTACTGTGTAATATAGATCAGCTCTTGTACTTGCTGTTTCACTTTGTTCTGATGTGCGCATAGAGTATTTTGTATCAATATTTGTATTTGATTTCTGTTATAATTTTAATATCGTTTGGAGTAATTGATTTTGTTTATGAAATTTTGTTTTCAGTATGATGTAGTTTTCAAGACGACGTACATGAACTTGGTGGATTAACGACGAAGCAGTTGCGGTAGGGTAAGGATTAGTCTAGTGGAGGGGATACGATCAGTGTGTGGGGGATAGGGATAGATTTAGTGGGATTGATCTCGTATCTCGGATAGGCAGACAACGCTGCCAGTGTAGTCATCCGTCATCTCTAGGATTAGTCGGGTTCCTCGTGCGCACGCGTCGAGATGTATCGCTCGTCTCAGGATCGCTCCAGGAGTTCGTCCATGACTCCGGACCTGGACGATAAGTTGAAGGACAGTGCGGCGAAGTATGAGACGGAGCGAATCCAGGTGCTCCAGCAGGAGCGAGTTTATGTACAGAAGAAAACGTTCACAAAGTGGTGCAACTCCTTTCTGGAAAAGGTAACATTCCCAAGTTGTTTTACTGGCAAGCCTTTGAATACAAAGGAAATGCTACATATATACATTATATACATGCTTACATATTGCCATACACGCATACATATATTATACATGCATAATATATATATACATAAATTCTTATTCTTGTATGTATTTACATCAATGCATGCATGAATGCTTGCATGCATACATTACGTATATGCGTACATGCAAACATACATGCATGTGCATACATGCATGTGCAAACATTGTGCATACATGATAGAAGAATGATGATGTCATTTATAAGGAATTGTGTGCAAGGTAAGTACAATATTTATTCTAGCCTGCTGACTAGTTGTCTTATTTTTGTAAGTATTTGTTTTCAATGTTGTGTGAACACGTCTTATTTTTGTAAGTATTTGTTTTCAATGTTGTGTGAACACGAGTTCAATTTTTTCAGAATGATTATTTCTCTTTTTGGCGCTGGTGCATACTAATGCCGACTGTCCCTTGTAGTGCAAGTGTGACATGAAATGTCAATATTCAGAGCAGATTTCTCAGCACTAATTGTGGATCAAGCTCATGCATAATGAGTGAGTAGGTGTAATAGCCAACAATGCTGCAGTGTTCAATAAAGCCAGTCATGTTGTAGTCGCAGACTGTTAGCAGAAGTCTGTAAGGTCAAAGTTGTTTCCTCTGCATTCCTGGAGTGCAGAAATTTTTTATTGAATGTTCTGTTAAATTTTGTGTGTTAGATTTTCAATTTATTTGTAATCTTGTTATTATCTAGCCTATTATCAGCAAACATAGCTTATAGGCAATTCTAGATGGATAGGAAAATACAGGGGGAGAAGGAGAGAGAGAGAAAAGAGAGAGAGAGATCCAAGTAGATATATCTGCAATAAATACTTATATTATGAGTATACAGTGTTATTGTATTGCTAACAATGGTTCCTTGTTTCATCATAAGTTCATTCAGTGAGCCTCTTAAGTGATGTGGTTTGTGTGAAGAGAGGTGTATTTATTGTTTGTGTGCCTGTGTGTGTTTGTGTGTGTGTGTGGGGGGGGGTGTAGTTATTGTGGGGGGTAGTTGTATAAACTTGGATAAAGCAACACTGTGTAATTGTATTGACTTTGTCTATGAATGAACAGTTAAGAAGGAGGAATAGTGTAAAATAAGCTACACAACTTTTATCATGTTTATTATGAAAGGTATTAGGTAAGAACAATCAAATAATGCTGATATTTAATCAAGAAACGGTTGAGTTATGATGCATAATATTGTAATCTACTTAGGCTGCATGTTTGATGCTTATATTGTAAGTTGTAAGCAATGATTAGTTGTGCATTGTGTGATACATGTACTGTAACTGCTTATATAATGTGCTGCTTGCATAATAATAATAATAATAATAATAATACTCGATATTTGTTACACGCCTAATATTGTGTGAATATAACAATGCTCAGTGACAAATCACAGGCGTGGGAAAAGCTCAAGGGTAGGCCAAGGTGAAGAGATACGTTTTCAGAGCGCTTTTGAAGGAGTCGATGGAAGGAGACAGTTTTACGGATTCAGGTAGAGAATTCCAGATTGTTGGTGCAGAATGGGAAAAGGATTTCTCGGTGGAAGTGAGGTGGATACGGGGTACGACAAGGTTATATAGACTCGCAGAGCGTAAATTCCTAGTTGGAACGACTCACCAGGTGGGCCGCGAGGTAGCGAGGTTCACCTGTAGTCAGTGCTTTGTATGTAATCAAAGCAGTTTTGTATTTGATGCCTGATTCTACTGGGAGCCAGTGAAGGGATTTTTATGACCCTAGTGATGGAGATTATTGCATACTGATGATTGCATCCATATCAGTATCAGGAATTCTTTGAATCAATGAATTATTTAATATATGGACCGAGGCTACAGATAGTCTGCTTACCTAAGTTAGTTTATTGTGGGTTATTGGGCAGCAAATGATATCTGATTAGTTCATAGTTTACTTAAGTCAAGATTCTTCTGTAGAGAATGAGTCAGTTTATGGTAATCAGTGTCGATTATTTGTCTTGCATACATCTATTTGGCTGACAATATTTTATTCATTGTTCTATCCTAGTAAACCTATGGTATGTGTAACAAGTGGTTATGTTATGTTATCAACTGGATTCCTTCCAACGTGGTAGTCATCTTGAGAGGGGCGAGGGAGAGGGAGAATACTTAGAAAAGCGAGGGAGGGGTGTGTGATGTTGGAAGAGAGTATGAGTAAGTGGATTAGTTGGAATGTTGGCAGACAATAGTTTGAAGACTATTATTGCTTTAAGTAGTATTAGTACTTTCCATTGCTTTCACAGACATTATTGTGAAGGAGTTTAGTGATAGTGGCAAATGTAGGCAGCCAATTTCATGTCACAGATGATCAGTAACAAATAAGCGTTACAATTAATACTGTATTGGTTTAAGTATTGCTATATTAATATAAATTGTTTATATTATATAAAAAGGATGTTTAATAAATACTTAATTAAATATTTTAGACTCAATATTTAAAAACTACCTGAAAATAGTCTGGTTTTAGCAATTAAATAGGATTCTATGCTTCACAATAGTCGTAACTCTGTATTGTAATAGTTCTGAGTATTTATTAGTGTCATTTTATTCATGATATTTCTTACATAGTAATCCTGAATTCCATATATAGCACTCCTGATGTAAATAAGTCCTGTGAGGCTTGACCTAATGCAGTCTGTTCTTTGATCTTGTATAAACTACCGGACCACTCAATCCGCTTTCTGCAGGCAGGCATATTGGACATGTTGTAGGCCACATTCTGCTATTTATGATACAGTCATAAAATGGTATCCAGTCTGACCGATGAGCTTTGTTTATGACATCCAATGAAGTTGTGGATCAATTTACGACTCCTGAACTCATTCATAAATTAGACATTATTTAGTGTGAATTATAATTATTGAATCTTGATGTTGTGTCCCAGTGATGTCTTTTAATATATTCCGCTTTATCTCTGTATGAAGATGCTTACAAATAGGATAGGAATTTCCTGTAAGCACAGTGTGAACTTTCTTGATTAATTAGGAATTCCTATAAGCACAGTGTGAACTTTCTTGATTAATTGGGAATTCCTATAAGCACAATGTGAACTTGCTTCATTAATTAGGAATTCTTGTAAGCACAATGTGAACTTTCTTTATTAATTAGGAATTCCTGTAAGCACAATGTGAACTTTCTTTATTAATTAGGAATTCCTGTAAGCACAATGTGAACTTTCTTTATTAATTCGGAATTCCTATTAGCACAGTGTGAACTTTCATCATTAATTATGGATTCCTGTATGCACAGTTTGAACTTTCTTCATTTTTTTGATCTTCCACATCCAGAAACTGGCACGCCTTTACCCAATCACTGTCACCCTTTTCTGGCCACATGTCCAAACCATTTCAACCTGCTTTGTCTGACAACATCACCCTCACCACAGATACCAATTACCCAACCTTTTACATAGCTTACTAGTTGCCACTTTATGAGAGAACCCGCACATCGGTCTCACCATCATGTTCTCTGATCTCTCCAAGTGCCTCTCGTGTCTGAGACCTTGACAGCTTGCCAAGTCACTTCCATAGATCAGTGCACTCTGAACAGATGATCTGTAATTTTTCCCTTCCAAGTAAGACCATAATTATTCACTATCATTGAATTGACCCAATGTCCACTTAACTTCAAGCTATGCTTTGGCGCTTTTCTCAATGTAAAGCGTACTTGCTGTCAGCTGGGTTTGATCCGATAGTCTTTCTATCCTTGTTTGCTTAAGTTACACACAGGATCTGTGGTCTTGTATCATGTTGTGTTTATGATCAGTTTTTTATGTTTAAGTGGACATTTATATGGTGTGATTTATGATTGGTCCAGGCTGCTTGTGTTATATGAATAGTTTATCACTTCAGCATTGATAGCTAATAAAACACTTTTGAGCCCATCAATGTTAAACATGAGGTCACTAATTTCTCCTTCAAGTTACAGTGAGGTTGATGGTCAGAAGTAATCATGGTCAAGTTTGAGGTTGTAGTGTGATCAGGTTTGGCATTTTTGATCAAATTGATTAATTCTTCTATTGCGTCCAAGAGAGAGGGGTGGGGGGGGGGGAGACAATATTGGGATAGGAGAAAATTCTTGTCAATCTAGCAGATCGTACATTGATATACAGAACAATGGGAGTTTCTAGTTCAGAATGAACCATGCAAACTTTGTACTAAATATCTAACACATTGACATTGGATGCTGCTGACTTATTGTTGAGATCTATAACTTTTCAATAGCAGAACTGCGTATCAAATGATTACTCTGTGTTTTATAAAACTTAATTCAATTATAATTGTTCATAATTTGGTTTTCAGCTAGGACTATGTTGTGGATTCTATTTGAGGCAACATCTGTTGGCAATTTCATTTCGTGTTGAAATATAAAATGCATGTATGTGTGCAAGATTTGGCGTGTGTGTATATAATTATGTTTGTGGGTGTGAATAAATTGTGGTCGACTGTGATTCAATTATTTTTTATGGTATGATGTAATGTTAGTCTAGTTCTGGAGCAGTATTTCCTAGTAAAGTATCAAGGAGTGTGTCCTAATGCTATTGGTTCATTTAATATGATTCAAGTCCTTCCAGTCTGCCTTCCCGGGTACCCGCATGCATGCAGCCTATTATTGAAAAAATTTACTCGGTTCAAAGTAGGGTTTTTAGGGGTCAAATTAGGGTTGATAGGGTTCAAGGTAGGGTTAGGGTTAGGGTTAGGGCTAGTAGTTAATTAATTTTGACGATAGCTCGACTATTTCGCATTTCGCACTATAGCTGCGTGCCTAGTTTCTGCATGCATGCGGGTATCCGGGCTTGCCGGTCTGCATAGGTAGGCCTGTAGGAGGTTCAGAGGTGAGCCTGGAACGACTGCCAGACTGCGCTGGTGCACGGTACAAGTGAATTCGTTGATGAGTCACTAAACCTGCCCGATTGCATAGTTACATTGAGAATTCAACTCCATGTTCTTCAATGGCAACCAATCGTTAGCTGATCACTACTGGATGATTGGTTGCCGTATCCCCGAGCTAAACAAGCAAAGGAATTAAGCAGAGCTCTGGATTGTGTACTACATAAATCTCAGCTGCATGTAGTGGTGCTTGTACAACACACAGCCCAAGTACTGTACTCGGCCGCAGCCGCTTGTAAATAGTTGGATCGAATTGACTAAATACAAGACTCCCCCATTCACTGATCGTAGAGCAACTCACAATTGCTTCATTGATATCAAAATGTGCTAGTTGCTGTGGTTGTACACTTACTTGTTTGTGTGTGTTTATGTGTGTTTATGTGTGTGTGTGTGTGTGTGTATTTTTGCATGCTTGTCTTGGTTTAAGTACAAGTTACTTTTCTTGCCATTATTGACATGTGATCAGACACAAACTCTACTATCTTGTATCTCTTGTTCATATTGCTCTGTTTGAAATGTCATCATGTGATTGTAGTCAGTGCAATAGGTACTTGTAACTGCTGATCAAGTATGTGTCACTGGGTGTGGCCTTTTCCTTGATGAACTGTCAGCTGGTGCATCTGTGAAGCCTGTATTTCCAGAGTTTGAGCAATATTGAAGACTCGCTTGTAATGTTATCATAAATATGCATGTAATCGTATTAAATTTGAGGCATGTAAATGATCACAATTGCTCCGTTTCTCTCTCTCTGTGTATCTGTGCGATGTCATCAATTCATCATCTTCATTTTGTCTTCCAGATTGACATTGTGCAATGTGCATTCCCAGGGGTATGAAAAAAAAATTGTTCTCTCCACGATTGGATAGAATTGTTAACAATACATGCATGAGTGCTTAATAAACCCTGGAATACTGTTAGGAGTGGACTCTGAGCCGAGGTGGATCCAATGATTTATCTGTCAGTGTATTAATTTGTGACATTTCTCGGCGTCCCTCTTTCTCTAAGATGTCACTATGTGTGTGCAATCTCTGTGTGTGCGTGTGTGTGGGTGTGTTTGTGGGATCTTTCTTTGCCTTCCCCTCTATAAAAGTATCTGCATGTATGCATATGTGAGATCTCTCATTTCCTCCCTCTCTCCCTCTCTCTAAGTGTATCTGTGTATGTATGTGTGTTCAGGTTCACATGCAAGTCAATGATCTGTTCATTGATCTCGGTGATGGAAAGATTCTGATGAAACTGTTGGAGATCATAAGTGGAGAGAACTTTGGTAAGCCGAACAGAGGCGTGCTGAGAGTGCAGAAGATGGAGAACGTCAGTCGTTGCCTTCAGTTCCTGGCAACGAAGGTATGTATTGTAGCCTAAACATTGTCCGTACTACCTAAATAAACATTGTCCGTATTACCTAAACCTTGTCCGTACAGTAGCATACTTACAAATATGTATGTAGCCTACCGAGATCTTGTCCATTTAGTAGCATACCTACACCTAGGTATGTAGGTGTAGGTATGCTGGATTGGACATGTGTTGAGGGGTGAGGGATTGATGAAAGATGTGATAGAAGGCAGAATTGGGGGAAGGAGAGGACCAGGAAGACTGAGACAGAGTATGCTTCATGAACTGATGGAGGACAAGGAGGGATCATATGTGCAAATGAAAAGGATAGCGGGACCGTGAGTTGTGGAGAAGATGGATACCATGGCAGAGCACTAATGATGGTGATGTATGTAGCATACCTAGATCTTGTCAATTTAGTAGCATCAATTCATTCCTAAGCTGTTGTTTAGCATCATCAACATTTATGTCTGTTTTCTTGTCCGGAAGAGTTGTGTGTCCCTGAGGGTTCATTATGGCTGGAGTTTTACAACCGCATACCCTTGCTGATGCCAACCCATGCCATGATTGGGTGATTTCCCTTCCATAAAGATTTTTTATTCTTCGTCTTGATTCGGTAGTTCAAACAGGCACAAGCTAACCCCGCCACCATGAAAGAACCAAAGAGCAGAGGGTGGACGTCTGCACTGCTGCTACAGCTCTGATCAGACTACCATCCTTACCGTGTGGCTACACCTGCGATAAGATCGTCAGACACTATCGTCAGACACTATCGTCATAGTGTAGACACTCACTTTTTATACACGACGACGTTATCGTCAGATAGTGTCTGATGATCTTGTCGCAGGTGTAGACACACGGGTACGCAACGATCATTTTGACCTAGAAAGATATTTTTGACTCAGATATTTCATTTGTTGATTAAGATTGATCACCGAACACAAACATCTGACGATCTTATCTCAGGTGTAGGCAGTCCCTCTAAAAACCTATTTGTAATTAAGTTATAAAGATCTGACATATTGTCTGACGATAAGGTCTGACGATCTTCTTGTCGTAGTGTAGACAGTCCCTGCTATTCCTATACATTGATTCTTCTTGTGGTACGACACTATCGCATGGAATCAAACCCTTCGCTTCGATGCGATAACGTCTGATGACGTTTCCAGGCACTTCTAGGAAGAAATGTTGTGTCTGACGATACTATCGCAGGTGTAGACAGTTCCTCCAAAAACCTATTTCTAATTAAGTTATAAAGATCTGACGATGGTGTCTGACGATGGTGTCTGACGATAGTGTCTGACGATCTTATCGCAGGCGTAGACACACGGTTAGTCGCCCTTATGACATGCATTTTACCAATCTGTGTAGTGGCATTATTCTCAATTTGATGTAGGGTATGCTCTTTGCTCAATTATTTTGATGATATTTATCAAAGATTTTAGCTCGTGATGCCCTTCGTATTGCCGCCACATTCTTCTTGAAGCTAAGTTTTGACCGTTTATAGATTGTCTGTAAAGAAGTTTGATTATGCTTTGTGCTTTAGGTGACCTTTGAAAATATCGGTGCTGAGGATATTGTCGACGGAAATTCACGTCTTATTTTGGGTCTCATTTGGACGATCATTCTTCGCTTTCAGATTCAGGACATCGTCATCGAAGTGGTATGTCTCGCAGCATATATTCACTCTGATATATATGTGTGTTGCTTAACAGTGTAAAATGGCATTACTCTTGAAAATATTATACGTGGTGATTCACACAAAACAGTTGAATGTATTCTTGTCAACTACAGTAGGAAATGTAATGTATTGGTTCTCAATGCACACAAGACGTTCTGATTATTCTTGACAATGAGCGTGTAAGACTCATGAAGCGGTTTGTATATTTTAGCAGAAGAAAGAAAGATGCCTGTTTATTGGAGTTTTTTTTTCCTAGGAATGAAGCAGTAATCTGTGTTTGATCATTAAATTTAGAACGACAATGTTACGGTGCTGTGTTGGTTTTGAATAACTTTAGTACGCTTGGTGACCCTTGGTCACAACTTCTTTTGCTGACATGTGACCCTGTCGTTCATCTATAAATTGACTTTATGAAGATGATCTCGATGATGTGACACGTAGGCTGAGAACTTGAGATCTTAAAACTTGTGTGTTTTTAAATGCTTTTTTGGCTGGTTAAATTGTCTGCTGTAGTTAGATTAATGGATCATTCTAATTAGTTTTTTAAATTCCTGATTGCAACGGCTTGGTCTGAACTTGCTTTTAATTTATGAGGTAGCTCTTTTGATAAAAAGTTTATGTAGAGTTGATTTATAGCTACCGCCCCCTCCTTGGCCCAGCAGGCCAGTTCTCCTCGGCCGTAAGGCTTCAATGAAAACTGTAACAGGCCAATAGGTTTATTGTAAGAGCCTGTGTGCTCTGCTGTCCACAATATTCTGCTGCTTTTATTACTTTATCTACTGTCAACCGAGCCCCCCCCCCTACTGCTGTTTACTAAAGTAAGATGGATTAGTTGTAGAGTATGTCATTTATCTAACTTCTTCCCCCTCTCTCTCTCTTTCTCTTGCTGTCCCTGTCCCCCTCTCTCCCTTCGTCCCTCTCCTCCCTCGCGGTGTCACAGGCCACCACCAGTGTCAATGTAAAGATTGACTTAAGTGAAGGGTATCGGCATGCCTGTTTGAAACTGGTGGA
Source organism: Buchholzia appendiculata (assembly GCA_034694885.1). Lineage (NCBI taxonomy): Eukaryota > Metazoa > Annelida > Clitellata > Enchytraeida > Enchytraeidae > Buchholzia > Buchholzia appendiculata. The sequence goes on along the minus strand of JAQFYQ010000611.1, from coordinate 4,687 downwards.
CAGGACGACAGGCAAAGAGTTACATTGACAATTTAGTGTTAGGTACTTCAGATAATCTATCCAATCAGAACTCTAGCTGGCTTTATAGTCTGTAATTGATTGAAGTACCTCAAGGTGAATACGCAATAGAATTAAGCCTGGCGACGGTGACCGGCTGATAGATTGTGGGCTACTGTGGACAGAGAGACACCTAGGTGCTGGCTTCTTGTTTAGTGTTATTTTATGCTGGATTGAGCTTCAGTTTTATTTCTCTTGCTTGTTGGTGTGTATTTACTGAGGGGAAGACCCCAAAATTATTGAGCATCTACTGGAAAATAAACCTGTCAACTTTGAAGTTCAGATTTTAGGTTCTGACTCTGAGAGGTGGTTCATAGAATCATGAGAGCCACAAAATGTTACATTTCTAGACATGCTAAAGACAGTGTTTTATAGTGTTTTAATAAAAATGCTACAACATTGAATCGTCGGAAAGGATAACTGTGACTGGGTCAAGGCGTGTCAGTTCCTGGATGTGGAAGGGAAAAGGTGGAAAGAGTTGGATGGAGTGTGTATGATCGAATAACAATAATTTGGAATTGGAAAACAGAGAGAATGAGCAACACATGAATTGCTTGCAGAAGTTAATATCGTTCGATTGGATCCTACCATGAGAACATGTCCTTCTATTTGCACATGTATGCAGCTATACAAGCAAACATACGCATGCATCTATTCGCACATGCATGCAGGCTTACAAGCAGACATTACGCATGCATCTATTTGCACATGTATGCAGATATACAAGCAGACATACACATGCATATATTTGCACATGTATGCAGATATACAAGCAGACATACAGACTTTGAATGGTGTTGGATGTATAGTAGTAAATAGTTGATGATAATGGAACAGGTGTGTGTGCTGCTTGGAGTACAAGCAGCAGTTTAGTACCTGTAGGTAACTTGAAGCCTCTCTGTAATCTGACTGCTCAGGCCGTTATTTGATTACATTCGCTTGGATCTGAACTATGGTGTCCTACTGTATATAATCTGAACTGCAAAATGGGCCTCTATGTCTGCCTGTATGTCCTGCCTGTGTGTCTGCCTGTATCTCTGCCTGTGTGTCTGCTTGTCTGTTTATCCCCCATTCTGTCTTTTGGTCTTTTGGTGTGTCCGTCAACGTAAGGTAGCATACCAATCAAAGTTTATCCTTAGGGCCCATTAGGAAGCAAATTGATTACAATATTGATTACAAGAATGAAAAAAAAGTTTTATTCAATGAGTTTAAATAAAACCTTGGAAAAATCACCGGACTGTTGGCGTTGCATGCATTTATAATATTGGCAGAATTTAAGAAACTGTGCAATGCTGCTGGCCTGTTAAACAACGTAGCTATTACCAGTATTCTTACAGATCTGTAAGCGTGATACTGCTAGTTTTATATTTCTCTTAATTTTGTGTGTAGAACTGATAGCTATTAGCCATTCTTTTACATCAGAAGTAGCAAGCTGGTTGAGTTCTTTTGGTTTTAGATGGCTACTAGCAATACTTTGTTAGTGGGATAACATTCATGCAGAGCTAGCTGTAGAATTGAATTAGGGTGGACGATAAATGACCATGATGATGATGATAATAGCATTCTACTCGTGTAGCCACTAACTACTCGCAGCTTATGCACAGCTGATAGAAGTACAGTATGATAGTTGTGTAGTGTGTAATCATGCGTAGCTGGCTACTTGTATTAGCTTGTATAGCTACTAGCTTCTCTGCTCCGCTTGTATTAGCTTGTATAGCTACTAGCTTCTCTGCTCTCGCTTGTATTAGCTTGTATAGCTACTAGCTTCTCTGCACTCGCTTGTATTAGCTTGTATGGCTACCAGCTTCTCTGCACTCGCTTGTATTAGCTTGTATAGCTACTAGCTTCTCTGCTCTCGCTTGTATTAGCTTATATGGCTACTAATTTCTCTGCTCTTGCTTGTATTAGCTTGCATGACTACTAGGTTCTCTGCTTTCACTTGTATTAGCTTGTATAATACTAGCTTCTCTGCTCTCGCTTGTATTAGCTTGTATGGCTACTAGCTTCTCTGCTCTCGCTTGTATTAGCTTGTTTAGCTACTAGTTTCTCTGCTCTCGCTTGTTTTAGCTTGTATGGCTACTGGTATCTCTGGTCTTGTTAGCGATAGATAGCATGGTGGCTGAGTTCAGATAAGAATCACATGTTACGTTCTCATTATCGGCAAGTTTTGTATATCTGTTTGGTTTATGGTGGCCTATAATAGTGCACGGTGGTGTGGTATGGTGGCCTGTAGCTGCTATCTGTTGACTGCAAGTTATCTCTGTAAATGCAAGATCTATTCAGTAATTTGGTGGACTTTCTAGTGGGCGTGTACCGGTCCTCGGCTGTTAATGGAGCTGTTAAGACAGAGTGTCTTGATATATAACTGAGTGCATATAGGACAAACTGCTAATTAAATAAGTTGCTTTGTCAAGGTGCCTAATCACGCAGCTTCGTTAGAAGAAAGACAGGTGCAGATTTGCCATCTTGCTGCACTGATGAACATATTGCTAATTATGTTGACATGATTCAACGAGTAAAGAAAGTCACCAACTAATTATAGTAAAGGATGTGCACAGAAATTACTTAAAATTAAATAGATTACCTTATGACAAAGATAGTTTACTAACTGAATTTTATGAAAATGTGTGATATGGAATTGGAAGCACATGATGAAGCACCCACTCATCACGTGCTGAATCATCATATAAATGAAATACATAATGACACTGGATCCAGCTTTAGCAGAGACTCGAACTTGTCAAGTGCTCTACATTTTCTTTAGTTTCTTTTATTTCAATCAGACGTCTAGAAAACTTACCCAATTTAAACAACCATTGGAAGCTGCTGCTGTAATGTTACTGGTCAAACAATTGCTTGCAGCTGGGCTGTAGGCGTGGGAATAATAAGAAAGCTGTAATTGAGATGCATTATATTTGGATTATATTTCGTACCTGCTTATTGTATATGTGCTTATGTTTGTTTGAACAATTGCTTTCAGTCGAAGGTATTGTTGCTATATTGCGTATGTCTGTGTTCTCTGTCTGTTTTCTCTGTCTGTGCACGTTGATATCATTACTGGTCATTAGGCCACTTGTTAGGTACTCTCTTCAATTTTATTATTTAAGTAATATAATATTCATTCAAGTCAGGCTGCTTTATTTATTTTACAAGAAAAATTATGTTTTTTCCACAGACAATTATTGTATATGACTTCTTTGATGCTACAAATGTCTGTGTATCCGAGTAGCTTTTGTTTAGTAGTTTAAGGTGTGCATTTAATTCACAAGTGAAAATATTAGCATGATAGTCAATTTAGATTTTAGTCTTCTTTCGAACTGTTCACAAATCTTTACTTTATTTTCACAAATCTTTACGACTTTAAAGTTTTTATGTTTAAATTGGTTAATTTACGAATATAATTGTGTAGTACATGTAGGCCTACTATTAATTAAGATGAATATTTGTGTTAAAATTAAAGTGTTAATTGTTAATGTATAACAAAGATTTGGTATTGATGGTTAATGGCCTTGCATGTTTTGAGTTGCATGTGTTAATTTTTAATCTAGTCAAGTTGTTGTGCGATATTTAGAGCTGTAATATTTAGATAAATAAAATCGTGAATTTTTTGGAAATTCAGCTGAATATTGTAGTGAAAATGGAATTCTAGACTGTAATTAGCAACCGTTAAATGCTGACTTTGTAAATGTTGACTGCTAAATGCCGAGTCGAGTCGCAGAGAAGTAGTAGTGCTAGGCAACTGGCACTAACTCGCACTCTTTGGGTTCAAATTACAGTGCTGCTCACTGTTTACTTGTTGGATCTTTGATATATTTATTAGTTTTGTTATCATATTGAAGTTATCTTTGATATATCTAGTGAATAGTGATATAATAGTTCATAAAGTTTGCATGCAGTTGGAAATGTGTTTTTTGTCTGCATGTTATTGCTGATCAAGTAAATTATAAGATGTGACATTGTTATTAGTGTGTGTAATTATTTGACTCTCTTGTCTCAACGTTTCCGATAGAGATGATATAGTTGTACTTGACTTGGCAGGTGCGACTGTTTCATTACTGGAGAATCGCATGTGTTGTTGTGCTGATTAAACTATTGGTCGCTATACGCACTGAAGACTTGAGGCTGATTTTGAGAGACCCCAACATGGTGGTTGGTGTACTCAGATTATTACATGTCTGTTTTCTGTGTGTCTAAAAGACCTGGTAGAATGGAGTTATATTTTGAATAGATTTGTTTTGAAATTGAATTGGATGTTGTTTGGGAGGAAATAAACCAGGTTATGTGTACTCTGAAGAAGTTGAAAATGGGGGTTGTATATCAAATATTATAAGCTCTATAGTATGGCACTGATTAGGTCATTACACATGATCAACAGCCAAACACCATTGAGAACAGTGCTCTGTCTTGAGCATTGCTGACTTGTTCTCTGTTCGCAAGAACTTTGAACTAAATGAAATTATTCTTGCTTGCTAATTTGTAGCCGTCTCTGGCTGTCTTTATGCAACTGTCTGTGCTGTCTACCTATCTGTATGCAGCTGTCTGCACAGCTGTCTGTATTCAGCTGTCTGTACTCAGCTGTCTGTACTCAGCTGTCTGTACTCAGCTGTCTGTACTCTGCTGTCTGTACTCT
>JAQFYQ010000610.1:0-16134 GCA_034694885.1 Buchholzia appendiculata | reverse complement strand
TATTAATGAATTATTTATATTGTGATTTGTATTATACATGTGATTTCTGTTTTGAATAAACGATGATGATGATGATGTTATTAAACACGTTACGTTACGTAATGTGCATCAAATTATTATTTTTTTAATTTGTACGTTGCTCTGCTTTTATGCACTCTGCAAAATTTATTGTTTACATCCGTTTGTTGAATTCGTTTTAAAGTTATTTTTATTATTTTTATTATTATTATTTTGTTATTTCCTGTTTAGCAATGCAAACGATAAGTGAACGATGCAAATACCTTTACAAGATGTTTGATATCTTCTCATATCATAAGGAGAAAACAACGGGTTCCCCTTTACTTTAGTACACTGCATGAGAAACTGCTAGGATTAAGGTAGGCTTAGCCCGGTTAGGGCTGGTGTTATTGTTATAAGCCGGGATTTTGGTTGTTATTAGAGTTAGGGTAGGGCTTATGGAGCATTTTGCCAGCCTTAAATTTTGAAATTTGAAACTTTTTCAAACGTTCGTAGACATGGAACCAACTTTGGCTAAAGCTAAGAAGAGATATTGAAGTTTTAAAAGTATTGTAGACATATTAAAAATATATTAATCACAGACGTTAAATTATACAAACAAATGCAGTTGGTAAGTCAATTGGTACCCTAAAATGACAGGCAGGTTGAGGTGGACAGGACACTTCTTGATTATATGGGAGGTTAAGAATGTTTTTTGTATTCTCTAAGTTTAAAGAATTTAACCCATTGCATTGTTTGAGCTTTAAATTTCTGGATCAGTGGTTTGCTTCATATGTACATGTACAACTTAAAGATGCATAATGATGTATAATAACTTTTATTTGAAACTGAATATATATATTTCAAATCTTTTCTACAGCGTATCAGCTTGTGCTACAATTTTGAATTAATTCTATATCAGCTTTTGATTGCCGTGTTATTCATTTTGTTGCAGCAGATATCCGTGACCAAATTAACGTGAATCTAAGACTCGTTTAATGAGAGAAATGAAGCTCCAGAACACATTGGAGGACGCCTTGACCGATGCGATTGTGTCTGTGTGTCGGGAAAGGCTAACGTGTCAGCACAGTCTTAAGATCCAAGGTCTGGTCAACGTCATTGTCGACGATAGCGTACACATCCTGCAGCTGGACAAGGTCTGCACAAGACATTCGGGTCCAGTAAACTTGTGTGATGGCACAGAAAAGTCTGTGGAAAGAAGATTGGCGAAAGGCGTTCCTGCTACGGGTCAAAAACGTGCGATGAGCATGTGTGCTACGGTGCCTGGAGTACCGAGAAAGGCGGTGCCATATAATAATTCAGTCGGCGCAAGCCCCATGACTACACGTCGTGGTATCTCTGGAAGGCAGATCGTACCGAGAGGAGGTTGTAGCCAGTCTGCATCGACTCTGCACCAGCAGGTGTTGGGTAGTTCTGTCGAGAGATTTCGAAGGCAGCGTGCTTCGGTTACTGCGCATAACTCTAGAAGATGTAATATTTGTGTAGATGATGACATTGGAGATGAATCAGTTGATACTTCATGCCATGTTAACCAGCATCTAGATAAAGATCGTGCAAACGGTGAGAGACTCCAGCGTCAGCTGCCTGAAGCCGATGCAGTGATCATTGATCTCAGTGACTCGGACGATGACATTGATATCCATAGTTCAGTGAGATCACAGCTTGATTCAGTTCAGGTTGAACAGGGATCAGTTAAGGCTGAACAAGGATCAGTTAAGGCTGAACAAGGATCAGTTAAGGCTGAACAAGGATCAGTTAAGTCTGGGAATGGTTCAGTGAGGACAGGTCGTGGCTCGGTTAGATCTGGTTCTGTAAAGTCCGGTCATGAAGAGGAAAACTTTCCGAATTGTTCCCTTGGACCGACTTCGTTCGAAACTTTCTCTCATCCTGCTGATTGTGATTCCTTCGTTGATTATCCTCCGTTGTCTGAAACAGGTGGAGACACAAGAGCGGTTGCATCTGAGACCGGCTTTGATTCGTTTGATGGAAACAACAATTGTTCGAATGAGACTGACAGTAGCGCTGCCGGAGTTTCAAGAGACAATCCAATCGTCAAAGGGAGTGAATACTGGTTGGAAGATTCTGATGTTGTTAAAAGCGAACAATTGATCGCTGCTGTTAACGAGATGAATGAATTGAATCATTGGCTTCCAGCTGCTGCAGTAGAATCCTCTTGTGCTGTAGCTGGAAGTGATGTAGAAAGTGGAGGAAGCGGATTTCATGACACCGATTCCGATCCTGATTATGACCCATGCTCGGAAGAAGATCATGATCCAGATTTTGGAGCGGTAATTTATTGCATTTATTCTGTTGATTCCTTATACAGAATTGCAACTGGTGTATGTCTTTGTTTTTTAAGCAAGGGCATTTGATTCTTTCAAGAACAAAGTCTTAAGCTATTTCTACACTATAATTATGGGAGTGGTGAAACCTTTGCTGACTTCCCTTTTCAACTTGCAAGTTCAATACTCCAGCATTCGTGTGTCTGCAAACTGCAGATGTCTAGTAATATTAGACGGTTTTGTACTGTAATCATGGATTGAAGCTTCATTATTTAGAATATGTATTGTATACAAATAGCAAACCTTTTCTAGTGCAGGTAGAATTATTTATTTTCAGATCTACGTATTTTACCATCATTGAAAATAACATATTTTACCATCATTGCTGAACATACATGTTCATTGTTCAGCAATGATGGTAAAATATGTTATTTTCATGATGGTAAAATATGTTAAATAAAGATGTTATATGATCACTTTAGATTATAATGACTTTAAATTGATAATGATTCCAATTCTACAGCTTGGTATATATGTCATTATACTTGATTAGCCATATTGGCTAGGCCAAGTTATTCATTCAGATTTGGATGTTAAGGAATTGAAGGTAGGTTGGTAGCGTTTTGATACAGTATGTGCTGGCAGTGTTGACATGGCCATACAAAACAAGTCTGAATATAACTTGATGGATGTCGATCTTGTTCATTATGATGAACACATTATTAGTTCAAATGCCAGGTTTAAATTTTATGCTAGAAAAAATGACCCAGGATTTCACTGAATTGTAATTTCACTGAATTGTAATTTTTTATGAAAGTAGTAATGGTGAACACAATGCCAATTTGACTATATGAATGATAAGGTTAATAGCCTCCATTTGTGTAGGTCATAACCTAATTTGATTGACATGATGTTAACACTAAATATTTCAAAAATTGAATAAATTGGAACGATTGCATACGTACAGAAGACGAAGAGGTCGTCGGCTGATCACAAGTCGCTTAAGCGAGCGAGGACGTCGTCGTTCAACTGTCAGTTCAAGTCGTGCAACAAGTCTTATCCGAAGAAGTCGTCTCTTGACAGACACCAGCGTAGCGTACACGGCTGCATCTTTGGGGCGACCTGCGAGGTGACATTCCGCTGCTGTGTCGAGAACTGCAACAAGGTCTTCAGGAGGAGTTGCCTGCTGCAAAAACATCTGTCCGACGCTCATGGCTACAGTAAGTATGGATCTATTAATCACCCAGCTTCCTTTTGTAGTTCAACATTTGACTTTCTTTTGAGCTGGGTGAACGTGATACTTGATGTACAGGGAGATGCTGAAGCAATCGTTTTTGGACTATCTCATGAATCCATGGATTTTGCTTGGATATAATTTTTTTTAGATTAATTATGAATAAGTTTATATTAAGAATGCTGAGTAATTAAATGTGGCAAGAATGGAAGGCAGTGACTTGGTTAAGGCATATCAGTTTTCTCAATGTTTAAGGCAAAAAGGTTAAGGCGACGGTAGAAATACATGGATGGAGTGTGTGAACGATCGGATAAGAAGAAATTGGGACGGCGTACGGAGGATGTGCATGACCATTAACCATGATTCATGAATGCATTGATGGATAAGTCTGACCCTGATAACTGACGAGGAAAAACTGATGCTAAATATTGACGGCATTGACTGATTCACTCTGTATTCCCTCTGTATTCAATGTGTATTCAATGTGTATTCATTGTGTATTCAATGCGTATTCAATGCGTTTTCAATGTGTATTCAATGTGTATTCGTTGTGTATTCTTGACTGATTCACTCTGTAAGCCTATTCAATGTGTATTCTTGACTGATTCACTGCGTATTCGGTTTGCTTGTTGAGGAATGAAGTGAGTCGCAATGCGTTGTAGTCGTAGTGATGTTGAATGTGTTGAATTAATGTTGTTTATGTTTTGCTTGTTCAGTATCAGAACCGCCGAAGCTGAATGAGTTTTGAAGACCGCAGCCAATCATAGCCTTGGATTATACCGGACGGCCAGTGTGAAGAACTAAAACCGGCCCAGTTTGAAGAACTGATCAGAACTTGGCTTCGGAGAAGCAGTTGTCTCTATGAATAGTATTGCGTGTAGTATTTGATTGGAAATACATCTGACAGTTTACTACATGTTTAATTTGGTAAACATGATGCTTTGAACTCTCGTTACTCTTGTTGCACACTGCCACTATTGATATTTGTGTATGAATGTTTGTTGTTACTGTGACGTGCACTGCTGTATCTATGAATGAGCAAGTCGTCCATCTAGTCGTGTGAAGTGTGTTAGTTCCTGAAACCGTTGTCCAGCCGTAGGAACGTATGGCAAAAACTTTAGCTACATTGTGTTGCATTTGAAGTGAATTCGGATTTATTTTCTGGCCATTTCATATCACGAGCTTTATAATCTAGGAACTGTAAACAGTGACCTATGATAACTTGAATTATTTGTTTTCGTATGTAACGTGTAAATATATAAAATATCGATGCGTTTTGCATTCCAGTGCGAGAATTTCTCTCTGTTTCATAGTTTGGTGTTTGTTTGCATGTCTGTGCGTGTCTGTGCGTGTCTGTGTGTGCTTGCATGCTCGTATATATATTCTAGTATTTGGACATACTGTATTTCCCAACCTAAGAGTTTCAACACTGGATTCAACACGAGTTGTTTCAATTATTTAACCATTAGTTTTTTGATGGATTTATATTAATGGCATTTTAGCAGACACTTGAAATCAGTTGTTATTTTAGTTTTGTTAACTGTAAAAGTTTGTATTCTTATGACTACTTGTTCCTTCATTCATATGTGCATGTGGCGCATTATACTAGGCCATATGACGGTCTTTGCGTGATGCATTCTGTTTCCTAATAGATACAGTTTATGAACTTTTCTTTGTACTACAACTTCTATAAAAGCCCCGTATATGTTAAATTTCACACTGATATTTATCGTTTAGATTTGCATATCGGCAGCTAAATCTGCTGCGGGAGTCTGGCAGATGAAAGCCTGCTTCAGTGATTTTTTGCAGTGGTGATTGGAAGGTTGTGTGTCGTGTGAATGGAGAACTAGTAAGCATGTGAAAATTTGATGCCATTTTCAATTTTCAATGCTGTGATTTTATTTCTCCTATCTGGAGGGGTTAGAGGTCAACTTAGTTTTCTTAGCCAAATCAGATGTTGAACTCGATTGCGCTAGAACTTATCAGTACACTCACTCACTTTTTCATTTTTGACTTTTTGGACACAGGTATGGTTTGGCAATTAGTAAGTGTTACGTGTATCAGTGCGTAATATATGTGTTCATAATTCAGTTGCATAGCCAGGAGTTCGCCTGTGAGGGAGAACAGTTGTATTGCCCCAAGGCAGGGGTTTATGTGTATGTGTAGCCAACTATGTACGGTAAGGACCTTTGGCCGCCCACCCGTGCTCATCTGGCCTAGTCGATCGGTGGTTAAAGTCATGCGTAGTAATACGCAAGATAAATAATCATCGCCAGGACCTGTCTTCGGACAAAGCACTATCATCAGCATCATAGCCAACTCGGTTGCCGAGGCAGATGGGACAAGCTTTAATTGAGGCGCTTACGTTTGGTGCTTGTGGTGCAGCAGTCTGGGAACCTGTCATTATTCATTGCATATATGCATGCTGTAGAGCTAGTGCAATTAGATATGCTAGTCCATATTTGCGTATATTTGTTAGCATGAGAGCTATATTTGATTGTGGTGGGGGTTACAGCATCAAACCCCAAACGATTTATTTTTAAATGTTATGTTATTTTACGTTTTCTTGAAAAGGTCGTTCAAATTTGTGGGGTCGCCAACAAACCGCGTCTCCCTCAAATTGAAATTTAAATAAAGTTCATTCAGATTTTGTGGAAGTCAATGACCATTCCGAAATCAAATCTTGGCTATGGGTTTGGTTAGCAGCATAACTATACATATCCCATTAGGTGTGTGTTATGCCGCTAAGACTGCGTGTGTGGTTTGATCGGTTGTGGGCTTGTGTTCTCTCGGCTGAATCTCAGCATTCTTGACATGTCGTGATTGCAGCAGGGATATCTATCACCTTGTTCTGTACGACCGAACTGCAACTGTCTAGCCGTCTAGATATGGTATAGTTTTGATATGGCATTATTTTAATCAAACAATGCTAGCGGATAGTTCCTCAAATCTAATTTATGTTTAGCTGATGTATGTTAATTCAAGTCTAATTTATTTCAGTTGTCTATTTTTGCTCACGTTCTAATGAATGCTTACACATTCGTTACACATGCTGTGCGGCAGATAGTTCTACTAATAAATTTATTGAAAACTTTGAAGTACTCTGAATGCTATGTATTACCGTTTGAGATCTAGAATCAATAGCTTAGAATCTTAGTTCTACTATTCTATTTGCTGGTATTTCTTTAGTCTACTATGCAGATTTGTTAGGTTTAGTATACTTCATATAGTATACGTTTATTTTATAATAAATGTCCTTGTATTTAGTATTGAAGTATTGTATTTTGTTTGTGTTTTAATGCATGATATTTGACTAGGCTTGACTAACGAGTTCCTTGGATGAGATTGGGTTTCAAATGTACATGTTTTGCATAGGCATTAAACCACATTGGTACTACATTAGCAGTATTGTGTTTTAGTAACAAATCTTTGTACATATCGACAAATGTCTTATATTTCATTATAGATCAACATTTTTGCGCTGGTTAACAATTTATTATTTTAAATAATTGTAAGAACTATCCCAGTTATGAGATTGTGCATGAATGTATTTTCGTGCATGCCATGGGACACAGTTAGTGTATTTAATTTGTTTTGTGTAATTATTTGATTTTGTTGTTTGATTTTGTTGTTGTGTACACAAATCTGTGATTTATTCGTTTATCTCAGTCCCGTGCTGTTTTTGTAATTGCTGTTTATGCGTAGAGTTGATGTACAGACGGTGTACACACTATGTACACGCTATGTACACACTATGTACAGTACACACTAAGTCTAGCGACGTTTATGTGGCGCGTATTAGCGAGTATTAAATTGCATCAAATTAATTTGAAAATAATTGAAAAAATAATCTCCTGTGTGTTATCTTTACTTGAGGCAATTGAACCTGGTTTATTTATGATGATCAATCCTAATAAGTAATAATACTAAATATCCTCATAGTAATAATCCTAATCCGAGTTAATATAAGTAACAGTTGCTAGTATTGGACTGAGTAATCGTCTATATTTATTTCCTATTGATTCGTAGAATTTCAGTTGTTTGATGAATAAGTTTTTTAAAGCTTTTAGTTGGCTAATTTTAGGTCTGTTTATGTGCTTAATGACTGAATTGCTTCTGAATGTACTGTGATACATCGCTGTTTTTGCTGCTTTTCGCGGAGTGTAAATATGTTCAGCCACAGCCTCATTATCTGATGAGGAAAACGTTATTACTTCAAACTCATGCTCAGTGTTTGAAAATTAATTGTCGATGATGATGACGATATAGTTTGTATGCATTGCTGTGACATGTATGCATTGCTGCGCCATGTATGCATTGCTGCAGAATGTATGTATTGCTGCGGCATGTATGCATTGCTGCAGAATGTATGTATTGCTGCGGCATGTATGCATTGCTGTGGCATGTATGCATTGCTGCGCCATGTATGCATTGCTGCGGCATGTATGCATTGTTACAGCATGTATGCATTGTTGCAGCATGTATGCATTACTGAAGCATGTATGCAATGCTGCATCATGTATGCAATGCTGCATCATGTATGCATTGCTGCATCATGTATCATGCGGCATGTTTGCATTGCTGTGGCATGCATGCATTGTTGCATTGCTGCGCCATGTATGCATTGTTGCAGCATGTATGCATTGCTGCAGCATGTATGCATGCTGCAGCATGTATGCATTACTGTGGCATGTATGCAACGCTGCATCATGTATGCATTGCTGCTCGATTCTTTTGTGAGTTCAAAAATTATTTCTATTGGCGTTTGATTGAATTACTGCAGGCTAGGCGAGCACTGTAGTTTCTGTATCCACTATACCTGGGATGAGCAGTGTATGATTGTTGTTAGTGGTGATATTGTTTGTTTTTATTTTGGAGTACACTTGTGTAAATTAAGTATTAAACTATTGTCATCCAACTTCTCTATTTTATATCTAATTGTAATACATCTGTAAAGTCTTTGAAGATACATTTTCGTTCCGTTGTTATGTTTGCTTATTTTATCGCGAGTTAAAAGGTTAACAATTAAGTGGTTGAATTTTGTAAGATTTAAGAATGATGATGATAGTGCTCTGTCCGAAGACAGGTCCTGGCGATGGTTATTTGTCTTGCGTATTACTACGCATGACTGTAACCACCGATCCACTAGGCCAGATGAGCACGGGTGGGTGGCCAAAGATCCTTCCTGTACAGGCAATGGGACGTGAACAACTTGCCCAAGTTTGTTACCAGATAACTCCCGGCGCGGATTCGAACCCGCAACCTCTGGGTTATGAGTCGAGCATGCTACCAATGAGCTATCTGATCAATTAATTTATTATATGTTTCTAAACTTAATGTCACTAGGCCAGATGAGCACGGGTGGGCGGCCAAAGGTCCTTCCCGTATTAAGAAAAGTGGCGCAAAAGAAACCAGGGCCGTGATTTCTGTTGAATAGTAGAACTTGTAGCTCAATGCTGGAGTATTGAAGTGTGATCTAAGCTATATTTGTCTATTTTTCAACTTTGGCTCAGGCAGCTGCTTTATCCAAATCAACCGAATCTAGTTAGCTGTGAAGCTAACGTACCTCGATTTTTTGAAAGTCTTCAGATTGAATGAGATGAATGTCAGCGTCCTTTCTGAGATAAAAAAAGTTCAATTACATTTTCCAAAAACATAATGTCTTGTTCTCAACGAGCTTGGGATCGTGATATTGTCAAGAACGTTAGGCCTACTGACCAGATGTTTGCTACAGCTCCAGATGACAACACTCATGCCCGTCTACTAGCTGTCTCATGCATGCCGGAGATTGGCTAAAGGCCCCACCGATCACAGCTATTTTTTCCTACGAATGACCATTGGTAAAATTGGCTCCCTGGATCCATCTTCAAAATGTATGCACCATGATTGAGAGATGGTTTCGGTAGTGAGAACATGAAACGCTATTTGATACTGGTAATACAACTGGTAGTGTGTACTACAATGGCCCTGCAGGGTCCTATGCAGCTCTTGTCTATAGCCCTGAGTTCTATGTAATATGCAATTCATATATATGGTCAGAAAAGACTGAAGATATGAGTTTCTGTTGCCCAGCAGCGCATCGCGTTCGTTGCACGCAGCATTTGATGTTGAATAATTAAACATGCCACATTGTAGCATCGCGTGTTTGCCTATCAATGAATATTGATATACAGTACCCAGTAATGAGTTGTACACCGGTAGATGGGTGTAATTTGGCTTCAAATCGATATCCAGTAATAATTGCCCAGTCGGAAGTGGCGTACCGATGCCACGTGTGAGAGGAAAAGGGGCATTGGTCCCCTCTAATTTAATTTTTAATATCCGAAAAGACCAAATAGTAAAAACACATCGAATAAAGAAAGACAAACCTAATTTTAAGAACAATATGATAGAAAATGTACACCCCCTGAAAAACATCTCCATATTTTACTCCTCCAGGAAATGAACTCGGCCCCATCCAGCCGGTAAAAAGGCGCTAGGCAGTGAGCTATGTCTTCTTTTTGAACAGTTCCTGGAGCTGAACATATGATTTGTCATCAATACACAGTGAAAGCATGCTCAATATTTAGATTGTAACCCATCGGGTATTACACAAAGGCCTGCGGTATGGCTCCGACGTTAGAACTAGCCACAGCTACAATCTCTCAAAGACCTCGTGATGCAGAGAGGGAATATGGGCGTGGGGACACGAAACGGAATGTTTCTGAAACATTAATATTCACAAGGGCTAATAATTGTAGAACTTCTAACGTTGATCATCAATTCTTGGAGTTACACGGAACGGTTGCTCCCGAAGACAAGTACGATGGCAAAGGTAGATTTCTCATCTTTAAATTGTGAAGGAGTCGTAATGTTCATTTATAAAATACCTATAACAGTAAATTGAAGGTCGTGATGAATTAATTAAAAACGGATATCAAATTATAATAGCTCCTAATTTGGTCACTTTGTCATGTATCATGGGTTCCCATCCGGAGGTAATTACCCCAGGGGGGTAATTTTGACATCCCAGGGGGAAAGGGGTAATGTCAAATTTATATTTTTGCAATTGTTGTGTGTTAAAATGTGGAATCATATTCTTACAAGATTTATATAAATATAATTTTTTCATGATCGTGCATGTATACTTTGTATATCCTCAATAAAAATGAACGTAACAACTATCAGATCAAAATAGGGCTTCTCAACTAGAAGAATCCATTTCAGTTGAAAGTTTGGAATGGATATTATATATCCTTCAGTTCTGATTGATTTTTTGCAATGCATTTACGTTATACGATACTTAGCAGCTGGCTATGATCTCAATTTAATGCGTTCCAGTGACCATGCTAAGCTTATTCTCAGCCTATCTCAGTACTACTCTTATTATCAGTCTTGACTAAAAGAGACATTGGCAAAGTAATTATATGGCAAATGATGAAATATAACGTTTTGAATGCAAACTCTCTCACTTACATAGCATCATCACTACACGGTCACTTATAGATCATCACCACTGCATGCTCACTTACAAACCATCGTCATACAACATGCATCCCCATACAACAGAGACCATACAACAGAGAGAGAGAGAGAGAGAGAGAGAGAGAGAGAGAGAGAGAGAGAGAGAAAGAACAACATTTACAACATTTACAGATCAACAACATGCTTCTCTACAACATACCTACATAGAGCAACAGACATTGCTCACTGCATGATCACTCACATATCATCATCACTGCATGCTCACAAACCATCACTGCATGCTCACTGAAAACCCTCACTGCATGATTATCTACAGACCGTCATCACTGCATGCTCATGTGCATATCAGGATCACTTCATGCTCATTTACAGACCATAATCATTTCACGATCACTTTCAAGCATCATCACTGATGATTTTCTGTGAGGGGGGGGGGGGTAATTTTGTGATATTTTCGTAAAACGTGGGGAAAGGCACGACAAAATTGTGAACGCCTGGCGTATACTAACGGATCCTTTAATTCCATGAACTCCTAAGAAATTTAATTAAAAACTGAACTATATAATTAACTTATTTTGTATGATAATAAACAACATTTTAGAATCGGTGTTTAATAGTTTACGCATTTTCATCTATTTTGCTGTATGGATTGCTTTCAGGACTAGCTTGCCTAATAGCCTGCTTCTAATTTGACAAATACATAGCTTGGTGAACTGTCAAAATCAGTATTGTAATTAATAATGCGACTATCGCGAAGGCTTTATAATGATGCTGCGCACTTGTGAAACTTTAGGAACTCACTCGAGAAGACATGAAAAACCTGGATAATGGGATCTGTACAACATACCCAATTACCCATGTGAGAGATCCATCAGAGAAAATAAGGTAGTAGGTCAAACAAGCTTAGGTATTATGTAATGTGTTGGGAGAAGTGAAACTTGGTAGGGATGGATTGGTACCTGAACGCCCAGAAGAGCCTGATTGTTGACAGTATGATTAATTCCCACAACAGATCCGGGGCATTGAGAAAAGAAAGGACCTGAAGCTGGTCCTATTTTTGAGTACGAAATCGCCTGCTCGTCTTTTTCACAACCCAGCAATGCAGGTACAAACAGTGGCAAGTAGGAAGAAAAACTGAGTATTTCGGAGAAACGCATGAACGTTAGCGAGTTGAGAGAGAATGAAAATATTAACGTAAGATAAATATTTATTGGAAATCATAGGACTGGATGTCAACTAAATCAAAAGTCAATATGAGATGTAACCAAAGACTTTTTGTTTTCGATTCGACCAAGATTCGTTGCTGTTTGTACAGGTGCCATGTGTTTCGCAGTTGCTATGATCCTACTCTACGGCGTAAGCATAGGCTTACTCGTGGCGTCCTCTGTACGACGAAACCGCAACGACGACGACCTGAAGGGTTTCGTGCAGAGCTACTCCCGCGTGGGTCGGGAGCGCCGCCTGGCGGAGACAACCCGGA
This sequence comes from Buchholzia appendiculata, assembly GCA_034694885.1. NCBI lineage: Eukaryota > Metazoa > Annelida > Clitellata > Enchytraeida > Enchytraeidae > Buchholzia > Buchholzia appendiculata. Next base: position 3,656 of record JAQFYQ010000610.1, on the reverse strand, counting down.
TCAGTCGCCTACTCGAGTCCCGTCATGGATCACTCAGACCCGGAACACAACAACACTCCCGAGCACCAAGTCGCAATCCGTCTCTCTCTAACGGAAGTCCACAGTACTTCCAGAACATGAATCGACTGACGATCCCGATCATCCGTATCGTGGATCTCGAGCTGACCGAGTCTCTGTGGGATGGGGAAGGAAGTATCATGAGGAGCGAGTTTGACGCCGGGTGTCTGGTCAGGAGTGTGTCGGAGACGGCGATGAGTGATCGTACAACATGTTTCACGCGAGGGAGTTCGCTGGATCGCGGTTCAAGCCTGAACAGTAGTAATAACTCAGAGAGGCGGTCAAGCGGGGAGGAGCAGCTGAGCCTGCTGGGGCGTGGCCTGTCACACACATTCGAGTCAGACGATCTGGACTTTATCGATAACGACTGACTTCAGCAGAGAAATTATCTGTCCGGATAGTCAATATTCTGTGCTTACATTGATCACAGAAATTAAGTACAGATTTTTTTGTATTGGACGATTAATTAAAGATAACACATTTGTAATAAATAAATGGAAACTTAAGTATTATTAAACATTTGCAAAATTTTAACATTGTGTGTTATTAATCTTAGTATGATATTAACTCAATCACATCATTCACATGTATGCTGACTGATAATATTGTTATGAGGACATGCAAAGGATTAGTCCCATAGCACGCTTATCAAACTTGTGGGCGGAACTAAACACTTGTGGGCGCTATTCTGCAGTCACTTTGGGATGGACTGCAGAAGAGTGCGGAGCTGGAGAGTAAAGGGAAAGAACGAACGTTACGGATTGCTTTGCTGTGTAACAAGACTTTTAACAAGAATGAAAATGATGGAGAACTGTAACTAGACTCGAGACACTCTGGCTCATTATTTCTACGTTTCGAACCCCGATGAAGAACTAGGGCCCCTGACCTACATCCGGGTACATCCCACAGATAGAAGATCCCTGTTATCTGTACAATAGATAAACCGCATGTGGTTGACAAGTTGAAAGGTCGTCGGTTCGATTTCAACAGCTGCAGAATTTTCTGGTAACTTGAGGTTGTTTACTGTTTAGTCAAAAAACAGCCGCAGCGTGCAGAGTGAATCACAAATATTTTTTGTTGTTGTAAAGGTCAGCACTTCTTAGAATGATTTCTGAAACGCAATTTAGTTTTTAAATACTAAATATTGTAAGCATGCCACACTATATTCGTGAAAATGTCTAGGCATTCACCAGATGTCAGCTCGTGTTAACCGACTTTCAGTCTATAGACTTTCAGTTGACGATTACTTTCAGTTGTGCACGTAATTAAATAAAAAAGTCAACTGCATTTATTAGTTACCAACTTACCATGACTGAATTAAAACATGGTTTAGGCTATCAGTAATAAACACACGGCGCGATAGGCAGTGGCAAAGAATATTTAATAACTTAAATATTCTTTATTTAATATTCTAATTATTGAATATAGTTATTAATAATTGGGCAATGGTATGTTGCCTTTTTTGAAAACGGCCTACCTTGTGGGACCAGATCCCATTTTGGCCCCCACCCCGCCACAGATTTTTTTTGTTCAAATATACATTGGCGCCCATTTTGCCCATTTTGGCGCCCTTCGGGTACGCTTCGCATCCGCCAGCACGTCACTGGCGCTAGGCCACAAACAGAGCGTGAACGAGTGAGTCACCAACTTAGCACTGCACCAGGCCGTGATCCGTGAACAGCTTCGCCTTCGCACATCTGCAATACGTAATTTATATTTATATTAAAAATATTTTTTTCAGGGATTTTAGAGCCTCTCATTAAGGCGCTCGAATTTATGGAACAAAATTGTATTTCTTTGCGCAATAATACGTCTATTACTATTCTGCTATTAAGTACGCATAAGCTTGTTTGACAAGAACGTATGCCATCCCTTGTACATGCGCAGTGCGTGCACTGACTGCCTCCAACTGACATTCCGAGGTGTAATCCGATTACGTGCCGTAGACTATTGAGCCAGGTCAACAATTAATCAATAACCAGCGGTAGCAATAACAATTTACTGTGTCTCTTATGCCGAGTGTAATTTGTATGTCAATCTTGTATTAATCTTGTATTTATTTATTAATTTAATACAAATCTTCTAATATTTTATTACTAACTGTTTAGTATCATCTTGTTTCATTATGTAATGTTGACTAATATTTTTTACTGTACCGCTGACCAGCTGCAGGTTGGCAAAACTAACTTCTAACTTCGAAATAACGCTAAAGATTGCAATTGTTCATCATATCAGTCACGATTACTGTTCATCCTTCCGGTAGATCCTTAGCTCTTACGTCATCCATCTCTGTCATCTTCAGTGGTTCCTCTTTTACTGAGAGCTTTCTTTCAACTCGTCTAGTGTGTCAAATCTTGGTCGACCTCTTTGTTCTTAAGCATTCTCTCAACGCAAGCAATTCTCAACAATAAGTAATAGTTCATCACGCAACGAAGACTAATATTTGACCACGGTCGCACGTACAACAAAGCAAACGTGTTTTTGCTGTGTTGAAATATATGACGGGTCGTATACCGACAGCTGAGGCACTGACGCTACTGAGAAAAAGACAGTCTGTTATCACGAGTGCGCAGCCTCAGCAGCAGCAGCAGCAGAAGAAGAAGAAGAAGAAGAAGAAGAAGAAGAAGCAGAAGCCGCAGCAGTAGCAGCAGCAGAAGCAGCTGCAGCAGCGAGGGTGTTTAGTGTTGACACGTCATCTGTACAAACACAAGAGAGATGAATGGACGCCGCCCACGCGCACATCACGTGACCACACATAGAGCACGTGACCACACATAGATCACGTGACCACACATAGAGCACGTGACCACGTCGGCAGGCAAGTGACCGCATCGATAGTTCGTGAGTCACACTTGATTCTGGCGGGCGACTTTCCTGGCATTGCTTCGAGTAAATCTTTATACCGGTGGACACCGGGTCATTTCTCCCGATTGTTGCTCGGACAGCAAAACAAAACTAGTACTGAGAGAGTTTCAAGTTTTACTTTTGTTTTATTGTTGTCTCATCATGCAGCCAGTCGGGTTGATACACGAATAAAATGCAAGTTGATAAGCAAGATACATCGAAAAGGAACAGTTGTTCGCTCCTCCCAGCTTATGTTCTCAGTCAGACGTCGCCTCAACTGCAAAAGTAATTGAGAACATAAACTGGATTCAGCTCAGTTTCATTCTTACTGAGAGTAAAATCCGAGCGCAACAACTGTTCGTTTACGACGCATATGTTGTGTATCAACTCGTATTCTTCGTGTATCATCCATCAACTCGACTAACTTGTATCAACTCGTATTCTTCGTGTATCATCCATCAACTCGACTCACTTGTATCGACTCGTATTCATCGTGTATCATCCATCAACTCGACTCACTTGTATCAACTCGTATTCTTCTTGTCATCCATCAACTCGACTCACTTGTATCAACTCGTATTCTTCTTGTATCATCCATCAACTCGACTAACTTGTATCAACTCGTTCTTCGTGTATCATCCATCAACTCGACTAACTTGTATCAACTCGTATTCTTCTTGTATCATCCATCAACTCGACTAACTTGTATCAACTCGTATTCTTCGTGTATCATCCATCAACTCGACTCACTTGTA
>JAQFYQ010000609.1:0-16134 GCA_034694885.1 Buchholzia appendiculata | reverse complement strand
AGAGATTATCCTGATGGACTCGCTGTGCTCAAGGAGTTGATCCAGAATGCTGATGATGCTGGTGCAACTGAAGTCAGCTTTCTCTACGATGAACGAATACATAAAGATGCTCGTGGTAGATTAATAAGCCCAAGTTTGGCTGAATTTCAAGGACCCGCTATGTGGGCATACAATAATGCTACATTTACAGATGATGACTTTGCTCATTTGATAAAGCTTAGCGGAGCAACCAAGGAGCACCGAAGAGACGTGATTGGTCGGTTTGGCTTTGGCTTTAATGCTGTATAATATCTGACTGATGTCCCGTCATTTGTAAGTCAGCATTTCTTTGTGATGTTTGATCCTCACACAAAGTATCTAGGTCGAGCTTTGCGTGACAAGTCGCAACCTGGCATCAAAGTGGATATCAGAAAGAAAAACCTTCTGAAACGATGCCCAAATTCATTCAAGCCATACAATGGGCTTTTCGGCTGCGACCTTGGTCCAAAGTCATCTGTAGATCATTATCCTGGTACTCTGTTCCGTTTTCCATTACGCATGCCAGGTCAGATTAATAGTGAAATTTGTAACAAGGCTTATGGTCATGATGAAGTGATGGACTTGTTGCAGCTCTTGCACAGATCCAGTGAACATCTTTTGCTCTTTACTCAATGCATAAAGAAACTCTCTGTTTACCACCTCGCTGAAACTGTTACAGACCCACGAGAAATGGCAGAATGGTTTACCATCAGCAGAGACACCGTTCAAGTACTAAGACCTCTGAAAATCTGCCACAATTCCGATACATCAGTAAGTCAAGAACATTTGCATATTCTAAAAAGTGCTAAAGATTTGATTGAAAACTATACGACAGAGTGTTACCAAAAAATGTTGCGTCCACCTTCTAATGCAACTAAGGAAGCTGTGATGACACAGTGTGCTGAAAAATCAACCGATGTTGTGCAAAAACCAACGCTGGACTCTTCTGTCGTGATGAAGATTAACTGCAAGTGTCAGCCGAGTGCTAATGAGTTATTCACATGTAGTCCAGTCGAAGATCATCACTGGCTGGTTGCTTCATGCCTTGGAAGGAACGAGTCATTAGAAATGGCTACGACTAACTCTGACCTCATGCCTATTGGAGGCATTGCAGTAAAATTAAATAATACAGCTAAAAATACCTGGACTGCACTTAGCCTAAGGGAACGAAGTAGAAATAGAGAACCGACCACGAATGGTGGCTTGTTGTTCTGCTTCCTACCACTGCCATGTTCTACATTTCTCCCTGTGCATCTTAATGGATTTTTCTCTGTTACATCTAGCCGAATGCATCTCTATGAAAGAGATATAAATGACAAAATGGACAGACGCGCCCTTTGGAACGAGGCTCTGATGGGCGATGCTATTACTGATGCGTATCTCATTGCTATCGAAGACGTCATAGGTCTATGCAGTGGTTCTGATGGCTACAACTTGTGGCCGACACATGTTGCTTTGAATGATGCTGGATTGTCAGGCAGCATGATGCATTTAGTGGACACATTCTATGCTCATATGTTGCGTGACGATCAAACAAAGCTGCTGAGAGACCATAGAGGCAACTTTGTCGAACTCAATGCTTGTCGTATCTTGGAAACAAGTTTTCGTAAAAGCTCTGTGGGAGAAATAGCGCTGAAATGCTTGAATCGAATTGAATCTTGTAATTTTAGTGTAATAGATCTTCCAGAGGCAATTGTGAATACAATACTTCAGACTTCGGTTGCAGACAAGTTGAATACACTGCTGATCAGCAAAGTGGAATTTTACTCAGAATGGTTTCTGAAAATCCTGAATTTGATCACTGATGAGGAACGAGATGCATTGGTTATTTTTGCTTTGCTTGATGACGATCTGTTTCCTTTGTTAAAGGATATCGCATGCATTGCTACAAGCCACGGTAGAGAGTTTCGAAAACCGTCTGACCTGGTCTCTCCTGATTCATTCATAGCTGTTCTGTTTGATATTGAAGATGAAAGGTTTCCCAGTTTTAAACTATCTATGACAGAATCTGCGAATCGGGAGGTCTATTCCAATTTAATCAAGCTTGATATGATGCACGACGACTTGCCGTGGGAGGAGATGGTGTGTCGCTGTAGGGCTATAAGGAATAAACCTGCTCTTGCTGAACAGAGGGTCAAATGCTTTGTTTTTCTTCTAAACAAGAAAACCGAATATTTGGAAGACCATTCAATTGTCCAATTCATTGCAACTATTAAAGATATTGAATTTCTGCCAGTGCTTGGAAAGCCTAAAAGTTTTCCACTGACTTGGAACAACAATGAAAAGACACAGTTTGCATCTTGCAATGAGAGTTTCTTAGCAATGTACAAATATTTCGTCTGCTGTAGTCATCCTGTGATTGATGAAGCAAAAGCCTTCGTTAAAGAGCATGGCACTCTGAAAGATCGTCTTGGATTGTCAAGTAAGAGACCTGAAACAAAAACGATTCTGCAACAATTGGATCATGCGCTTTCACTAGCAGACAGCAATGGGCATGTTGCCACTAATGCGCAAGATGGCTTCCAATCACGACTAGAAACAGTGAGATATATTGCTAATATTTGTGAGGCTGTGTATAAGTTCTTCGACGAAGGTTTGAGCAGAAAACAAATACTGGATGAAGAATTAAGTGAACTCGTGTCCAGACGTTGCATATTTCTATGTAAGAGTTCTACGTTCGTTGATCCTCTGTGTTGCGCAAAACAGTTTCCTCTTCATTCGGAAGATCTGTTACCGTATCTAGCTGAACTCCCACGACATTTCAGTAATGAACATGCTGTATTGGTTGGTAAAATGGGCATCACCGAATCATTCAGTACCATGGATTTCATTTCTACTCTGACAAAAATTAAAGCTCAAGTCGGTGAGAATGCTCTTAATGACGGGCATCTGAAATGTGTTATATATATCCTCAATAAATGTTTGTTTAACACTTTATGCGAATCTTCTGTACCTGAAAGTATTGATAATTTGAAGATTTTTGTACCGGATGAGCGCAGAATGTTATGTCTAGCAAATACATTATCGTACAAAATTGTAAAATTGTCATGGTTAGAAGATGAAGAAGTACAATTCTGTCATCAGACAATTTTACCTCCAATTGCTTCAAAACTTGGAGTCACCAATGTTCTAGAATCACTTTTTGATCGCAATAGCTCTGGAATGGATTTTGGACAAAAGGAAGAACTCGTAAATCGCATAAAACGAATTCTAACTGGGTATCCATTTGGCATTGAAATCCTAAAGGAAATGTTGCAGAATGCAGATGATGCGGGCGCCACGCAGATTCACTTTGTTCTTGACAAAAGAACGTTGCCGACTGAAAGACTGTTCTCTGAAAACTGGAAACACTTGCAAGGTCCAGCTTTGCTGATCTACAATAACAGACCATTTACGAGGGAGGATATAGAAGGGATACAGCGTTTAGGTGAAGGAAGCAAGTCTACTGATCCAGTAAAGACCGGACGGTACGGTGTTGGATTCAACTGTGTCTACCACCTAACTGATGTTCCAACCTTGCTGACGACCATTGAAGGCCATAACAGAGCTCTTTGTATATTTGATCCTGTCAGTTTACACCGCTTGCCAGTAAGATGTATCCTGGAAGAATGTTTGAAGACATTACGCGCATTGAGAGGAAATTCTGTGACGTTTTTCAGGGTTACTTTGATGAACAATATGGCAAGTTAGGAGGCACGATCTTTAGGCTGCCACTGCGAACCAAAAAATCCTCTGAACTATCACAGATCTCTAAGACTCCAGTTACAGTAACACAAATTGAAGAGCTGTTCAGAACTTTTCAACAACATGCGAAGGAATGTCTTTTATTCTTGAATTCAATTCAAGAAATTGAACTACAAGAAATTAGCTGCACTGGGAAACCAGAGACACTGTACAAGATAAAAAGTGACCGTTCTGAGAAATCCAAGAAGATGCATAAAACGTTCAATGACTTTGTGTTGGAACAAGCACGTCAACTCAAATCGCCAAATAGTTCAGTGAAAGACACCTCTGTTAAGGATATTACTTATGATGTAAGCCTGACAGATAGTGTTAATGTAAGTGAAAACTGGATCATAGTGAAAAGGTTCGGATTTGGATGCAAATCAAGTGTTGTTCCAGAGTGTGTAGAATCTGCTTATCGACGGGGAGACATTGGACTCTTACCTATTGCTGGTGTTGCATATCGGAGTTCATCAACTGCTAAGACAAATGGAGCTCGTGCCACCAACGATAACAAGAGATTATTTTGCATTCTGCCACTTTCTGACTGTATTACTTGTCTACCAGTACACATCAATGGCCATTTTGCCCTGAATCATGAAACTCGTCGTAATCTTATTAGGTTTGAGCAAGGATCGTACGGTGCAGAATGGAACAAGTGTTTAATGCGAGAAGTTGTTGCGCCGGGGTATTGCAATTTCATCTTGACGATGAGGGACAAAGTGTCGACATCGAATAATAAAAATCTGGAGTATGATTTGCATCAGTATCATTCTATATTCCCATTTCTTCATGACACGGATAAAGAATACATATATGTTGCAGAAATGGTCAAGGCAGTTTACAGACAATTAGGAAATTCGAACATGCCAGTTCTACCAGTCCAGTGTATTGAGCGTGATGCTTATAATATGGACAGCGTTTGTTGGTCTGGACCGCATGGTGTAAATCAGCATTCGGCATTTTTTGACGATTTACATATTCAAATAAAAGAACCACAAGCAAAAGACAAAGTGAGCTTATTTGGTTCAAGTTGGTCTAGTACCGTTCAGTCGAAAGAATCGGAGAAAGAATCAGAGCATGCAATTGTAAGCAGGGCTCTTGTTCGTTGTGGAATGCACATTTTTGCCAGCCCATTGACTATTTTCAACAATTTTGAGAGGTCAGACATCAAAGTGTGTAAAATTACGCCTGATGCAGTTATTAATTTTTTGAAGACGTATCGTACTGAAGGAAGTATGTGTGCAATAACAGGACTTCCTAAGGACCTGTCGATCACTCCATTTAGAAATATCGAAACATTTAGGGCAGTCCTGAGATACTGTTGTAGAATGGAAAAATACAAGCAGCATCTCCAGAATCTTCCACTTCTTGTAACTGCAGACAATGTTCTGAGAACATTTGACAGTCGAGCTGTTGTATTTGAACCATGGTTTGCTGACATACTTCCTCATGTTCCTCGACTTTTTATGCATGACAAGGTGTTCATGGATCTTAATATAGATCCTCTGAAAGACAGTACTTTGTGTAAACAGCTAACAGTTGCAGATTTTGCTCAGAACCTTCCCGATTTGCTGCCATCAAAGGAATTCTGCATAGCCAGTGGAAATCCCATTGAACTGGGTACACTTGCAGCTTATTTGAAAACAACAAAACCAGAATTTTGGATAACAAAGGTTTGGATATTTTTTGATTCACTCCTTGTATCTTCTTTGTACGCATCTAATGCTAGTGAAGTTAAGCGAGTTGTTGACTATGTGAACAACTGGAGTTTGTTGCCAGTTCGTTATGGAGTAAAATCTATGCTGCTTCCAATTAGCAAAGCACGGTGTGTGCTGAAACATGGCTTCAATCTTCCCGATTACCAAATTCCAGAAATAGTGTTCAGATTAGGTGCTCCATATCCTTGGGGTGACGGCCATTCATATTTTCCAACTGTCTTCTATTTCACACTTCTTGGGAGCACCAGCGATCCAGTCGCTGTCGTTTTGGCTCTTCAACAGAGCGTGAAGTACGCTGAAAGGCAGGGAAAGCTGGCAATTTGCGAATGTGCACAATTGTTGAAATATTTATCAAAACATGTTCAAACTTGGATGCATATCCCTGAATCTATAGAGGCGATTCAGAAGCTACCGATTTTTATAACGACATCAGGACATGTGATCAGTATAAACGATCAGTGGGTCTATGTGCTTCCATCAGAGATACCTTCAGCAGAAATGGAATACTGGGACCAGGTGAACGATCAGAAGTTTCTACGTGATGATGAAGAGTATAAACCATTGTTGAAACACCTGGGCTGCCAATTCTTGACTGCAACAGAAGTCTACTGCAGCTGTATTTTACAGCAATTTCAAATGTTGACTTTAAAAGGACAGACCATTCATCTGGAGTACATGAGAGACGTGCTGCTGCCTTATTTGAAACAAAGAGAAATCAAAGGTGAAGACTATGCACAAGTAGTACTATGATCTACAGAATTAGAGGCCTTGTTGGATTGCTTTAAAAAATTGGAATTTATTCCACTGAAGGGTGGCGGAAAAGCTAGAGCGTCATGCGTCTATGATCCGTCCAACACTGTTATTAAAGTGATGCACGATGATTCGAATTTTCCCCAACATCCGTACAACCGTGACTGTTGGACTCAATTTTTAAGAGACTGTGGAATGATTCATAAAGTTACATCAGATATGTTTGAGTACTATGCTCTGTCATTAACTGGGAAAACACCAGCAACTGTTGAATTTCAGTCACGTGCACTTATTGATCATTTATTTGCCAAAGATGATCTTAATTGGTTTGCATTAGCAGGAAGAATTAAGGACATACCTTTTATACCACCATATCTCGTTGCTCAAACTAAAGAACAATTGCATAGGCAATTTGGTAACAGAGATGAACACGGCGAGATGATTCTGATCTCTTTTAGTGGTTCGATTTCTTCAGAATGTGAAGCTGATATTTGGACAGTACAGACAATTTTACCTTCATGGGCAGATCCCTCCCGGCGCTGCATTGGAATGCAACAGGAGAACATCAGACTGAGCGCGCAATGGACACTTGGAATTGACAGCAAGCCAAAAGTGGATAACATCGTTCGACATGTTCAAAACCTCTCTGGTAGTCTTAAGGATCTAATGCACAGAGAATCTCTAGTGTTCGAGGCTTACAATGTGCTGAAATCGATATACCGTACTCTGATGAATACCAAGCTATATGATGATCATAAATCGTTGTTGGCAGAAGCAGAATGCTTGATAATCCGAAGTTCAAATATGTTGATCAAGCCTAAACAGACGTGCATCAACCTGCTACCAGCTGATGAAATAAAACCACATCTGATGAAACTGCCACTAGAGCTTGGTGAATTTGCTGAACTTTTTCAGAAGATCGGTACTACAGAGTCGCCTACTGCGGAACAGTACGCAGCAGTCTTGACGACAGTGTACAAGAACGCTTCCGATGTTGTGCTTGGACCGAATGAGAGAGAAGCTGTCTGCAAGGCAACTGGTAGACTGTTTGCATTATTGAAGGAAGGGGAAGAACTGCCGAACTACATAGAATTGCATCTCCCTTCCAACAATGGTAAGCTGCATCAGGCTTCTGTTATTATAGTGAATAACGACAATTCAATATCAGGGCGTTTACACAATTTTCAGGAACCTGTTTTGGTTGATTTGATCGATTGTGGAATACATTTAACGAATCATGAAATCGAATGTATTGTGGAAAGGTTTCCCACATATTGCAGACCATCACTGCTCACGGAAGTTGTTAAAAATGAAATCGTCAGAAACTTCAAGACTCTAGATTCTCAATTCGGGCAGAGTGTTCGTGCAAAGCTGCAGTCTGAGGAGTTTCTGACCGGAATTGAACGACTGATACGTCACAGTGGAACCGAATTGAATGAAAAGAAATTAAATTGTCGCGTTGCTGAAATCCTGAATGACCTGAGAAGCATCCAAGTATTCACCATTGATCGCGTCACAAACTGTCTTGTGCACATTCCCAGCGGAAAACGGATTGACGGAAGCGACGAAGGAAGTGCCTGCTTTGTTGAACGTAACAACAGAGGTGCAAGCTACAAAGTATTTATAAGTATTGAGGATTTTGAGACTTCAAGACATACAACTAAACCCATTGTTTATGCTGCACTAGCGAAAGTCATTTGTAACATCGCTAAAGATAACTTAATTAGCACCACGTTCGAGGTTCAAGCAATCCTATCTTGTAAGCCTGGATATATTTCTTCTGTTCTTGATCAGGCAAGAATCAAACGCATCCAATCAGGGTGTAGAGAGAAATTTCTCTTTCAGCTTGGTGAAGTTATTCCTTCACATCTAAAGCCCTGTTTTCATCCAATATCTGCAACTTGCGATTGTTCGAAAGGTGAGAAAGTGGCACTTGTTCAACACGCACCTGCAGAGCCAAGACAGGTACATGATGGTCAAGCAGCTGAGAGTCAGAATGACCAGTACTTGATACTTGTTCAGATTGTGAAGCGCGTTGAGACTCCAGCTGTCTATGCTGATAAATCCTTGAAGGGGGAAAGTTGCAGGTACGTTATCAAGCGATCCGAACGCGATTCCGAACATGAGCAAGTGAGCGGCTCGGAGTTCTACATATTCAGTCGTCAACCACCACGCACTGAACAACAGACTGATTACAGTGCTCTTAGACCGTTCCGTAGTGTGCAAACTAAACCGTTAAGACAAGCGTCTCCAGCTACCACCAACGTGAAAATCATAGGAAGCAACTCCTTTGATCATCAGTGTTATTCATCAGGAGCTTGTAGAAGGTATTTGTTTGAATGTGCAAAGAGACACCAAGAGAATCTCAGACTCTTTAGACAGAATCTGGCAGAGAACTCGAAGAAAACATATATGTAAAGTAAACTTGCGTCTCAGTGACTAGGCATGTGAAAGCATTTCGTTGATATAGCTTTCTAACGAATTTGTACTACTGTATTGGTTGCACTGCAGTCTGCAACTATAGTGTGTACTGCTAAGTAAGTTTATTCAATTGTTATTTTCTTCTTCGTTACTATATATGGCCTACGTTACATTTTAGACTAGTTTAATAAATAGTAATTTAAACATAATGATGTGCATTTATGTTGTGTGGAATACTGGGTACTTTTCGTGAGCTGTATTTTTTAAATCCGTTACCACCCCACCCCGCGGGCGGGTAAAGGTTGGCTCCCCATTACCGCGGTAAGACAACGGCGCGACTCCCCATTATCGCGGTAAATGAGGAGTTTGTATATTTCTCTCTCAATGGCTCGGTTTACCGCGGAAAGACGGTAATTACCGCGGTAAAGCGCACCGTGTCACTCTCTACTTTTGAGGTTGGCAAATTGCAATATTAACGTTGTTCATGATTTCAGATCTGCTGCTTTGTCTTCGTTTAATGACTACATTGCTTGTTTTGATTGGAATGTAGTTTAAAGTCAATGTTCTAATGTTAATGATTGGTGGTCAAGTTATCACTGCATCGCATCTGAAGGTATGACTAATTTTGTCCCGACTAACACCCGCATTCCTTCTAAACGAAAGCAAATAAAAAATAATAATAATTAAAGCGTTGCATTATTATCCTCGCAGTGTTAACAAACTATTCAGTAAGAAACGCTATGCATGGAGAAGATTTTCTAAGTATCGGTCTATCGCATTGAACTCAAAATGTAAAGCCTTTGCAGTGCAATGGCTAAAACGTCGCTAATAGTTTTGTTCGCTTAGCTCTGAAAAGTACTGCCCTCGTCAATGACGGAAATCTGGTTTATGTAACAGATTCGTGATTTCCAAAAAAGTGCACGATCAATTGTATCACAATTGCTCGATAAAAATACCAAAGTTAGTTTTTGATGATGCCGAAAAGGCATGCATATTCTTAAAAACTTCTGTCCTCAGTGTTTGTCAAATGTGACGAAGTTAGAACAGGACAAGGTGTAGATTGGCAGCACAATTCGATGTGGCTTGACTGCATTGCAGAGTTCAATTAATTATAGGTAATATACCAACAATTGGAGCGCAATCTATAGTTGTTCTTATGGTATCAAGAAAGCTTTCTGCCACACGGAAGTTGTTTAATAATAGATTTCTTCACACAGAAATTAATATTTATCCGTCTATTAAAAGAACTACAGTATATTAATCTAATATTAACCAAGCAATACTTTTCGTGCACTAAACAAAAGGGATTCTTTATTATCCAACAGTTACTGTCAATTATAGGCCTAGTGTGTTTTTGAACGTGCGACGATCGAGAGCCCTGTGGAATGATTTATCAAGCTCATTTATTGCCTGAAGTAATTGTTCGAGTAGGAAGTGAGTGGTCCGTGGTTCCTTTAAAACACATGTTTCTCTTCAACGAAGTCCTGCATGCAAGTAGGCCTATACCTGTCATGCAGGCAGACTTAGCATGGCTCTTAATATTGTATGAAGCCGTATAGAAATTCACCCACTATACAATTTCATCCACTATACAATTACACTGGTTAATGGCAGTAATTGACACTAACGTTTATGAATGTAGTTAATTACTAGATAACAACTAACCATTTGAGAAAATATGAACTTTATGAAGTCGTTAACTATTTAATTTTAGCTACAAACCCACTTTTAGTAGCAACTTTATTTCTCAAAAATAGGCCCTACACACAACAATTTAAAAATGTAACAAATTATTTTAAGAATAGTTAATTAGTCACTTACTAAGTAGGCATAGGCCTATAGTAATCACTCATAACTCTAATATCACACCATGATATCACAATATCACAATATCACAATATATCACAATATCACACCATGCGCCTCTTGTCTAATGTCTAATATTATAAATTTTTGTTTTAATTTCAATGATTTCGCATTACTAATAAAATTAAAATAACGATTTAAATTGAGATAGGTCTGTATAAAAAGCATTTTTTGAAACAAATAATACATTATTTTTAAACCTTCGAAAGAATGTCTTGATTTTTGTTGGCCCTTAAAAAATTCCTTGCCTTGCTTGGTCTCGGAAAAAAGTCTTGCCTTGGCCTTAAAAAATGCCTTGCCTTGCATGCCTTGGTCTTGAAAAAAATGCCTTGTCTTGCTTTGGCCTTGAAAAATGCCTTGCCTTGCCTTGAGGCACGGTGAAAAATGTAATGCCTTGTCCTTGCCTTGAGCACAGGGACCTGGGAACCTATAGAGCGAGGTGGAGCCAATGCTCCACCAACTTTTAACACCAGGAGCGAAGATAGCCAAATGCTCCACCAACTTTTGGGGTTGTGCCCAACATTTTTCTATCAATGCTCCACCAACTTCAAAACACTTCCCAGGCCCCTGCTTGAGCAAGGCCAAAAATGCCTTGCCGAACCTTGAGCAAGGTCAAAAATGCCTTGCCTTGCCTTGACAAAGTTCAATGATGCCGTGGCCTTGCCCTGGCCTTGAGAAAATGCTTCGACTACATCTCTGGATTCAGGATTCATTCCTCAATATTGAGATGCATTATTTCTGACGTTTTATTAATCACTTCAATAGGCACCAAATGGTCGACACTCCACTGAAACCATGTCTCGTTTATTACACCTGGCGAGTGTCCTTAGCTAAATGCACAGCCACAATCGACACATTCTCATCTTAGGTTAAAAGGAATCGTACTCAATAGCTTACATACTTAATAACAAGCAAAATATGCATGCACTCAATGAACACCAGCCGCACGACACTCGTGAACGAGTTCAACAGTGTTGACAACCTCACCACACGAACTGCAACAGCTGCAGGCGGCTGTAACGCACGCGATGTATTACACAATTATTATTATTATTTGGATCCGGTTCAGACAGGAAATCGTTTAATTTAAATCAAAGAAACTCACACATGATTATTTACAAATGAGAGATTTGAATAGAATGAATAATCAAAAGTGTCGGTGTCATTTAAACTCTGCAACGTTCTATTGTATATCAACTCATCGAGACAGTCGTAGGCAAGCGGTTGGTGGTTCATGTGAAACTTATTCACAAAGAATTCCGGTCTGCTGGCCAACAACGGCAGATCTTTTATCCCATATATACAGATTCCATTGTGATATTTACTAGCACACTGGTAGCTATCTGGAACGTTTCCCGCCCAACTCTTAAATCTAGCGATGAGTAGATAGTTGCCTATGAAGATTTCAGGCTCGCCAAGGTAGGCTCCAGGCACGCCGAGCTGGGGATTGTGATTGAGGGAAGGAAAGAATGTCTCGTCCGGAACAGAAGTTTTCTTGACCCATTCGAGAAACTTTATTGCAATTTCATTATTGATAACGAAATCTACGAACTTTCTAGTCGCGACTGCGTGAACCGGGCCTTTAATGATGGTCATGTTGAACGGCGGCGGACCAGCATTGGCAAATCTGGGTGTATTTCTCCTTTTCATGCTTCCGCCTATGTTGTTCGCACCGTTAAAGAGTTTCAGAATCTTAACGATTACACCGTTCGGTTGAAGCGGAAACTCCTGGCCTGTAAGATTTATAAAGTATTTCCAAATGACTTTATAACTCAGGAGCATCTTCATGCAAATCAGCTCGGCTTCAAGGACGGAGAACTGGCTGTGTACGACATCGATGTAGTCTATAGGAATAAAGACATTAGGAAAGCAGCGAGCGATGGCACGAACTGCCTCCTGGAAGCGTCGTTCTGAAGAGAGATCAATGTGGACACAGTAGACATTTTGCGGACGATAAATGGCGCGTAGTAATCTCTCAAACATCTCGGCGTCCTTGAAGACTAAGATACTATAAGCTAGGGGAAACTCAGCCTCCTCCACTGTTAGTGGCTTGAGTACGTAACCACGTGACGAGAGAAACCTCTGACAGTGTTCAAAAAATGGGTTGCGTTGGGATTCTTGAAGGAAGGTATTGATGTTCAAATTCATGTGAGATGATTTATTGGACAGAACTTCGTGATTGTCAAAATTTCCAGCAAAAAGTTTACTACAATCAACATCGTGAACCTTAACTGGCGGTATAGATAATTTCTGCTTCGGTGTATTGTCAAGTTTCAACTGCGTTTCATTATCAAATTTCGATAGCTTACAGGGATCCAATAAAACTGCATTAGCCTGTTGACTGTTATGTGATCCGGTTTTGTGATAAAACAAGTAAAAGATTCTAAACGATATGGACGCTAACACAATTATCAGCACGGTCAACAAATACCGCTTGATCATTGTGACTGCTCCCTGCATACTATCAATGAATTCCAAACAATCGCACTGCACAATAAACGTATTCCTGCAGATCTCCAGTGTAATTTGACTTGATAGATGATTTGAATTCTGCCAATTTTATGGAATTAATAATAGCGCTGATTTCTGCAGCGGAGATCTTAGAAGAAAGCTTTTAGAATATTCTGTGGCAGGGCAAAGGTGGACATACTGCACATATCATAGGCCTACATTAAGATAAACTTGCAGTAGGCCTGATGTCTCATTTGTTGATAGATGTTTTAATTGGACAGCACGTCAGTGTCTTAAATATTGTCAATTAGGCCTATCTTGAAGTTCACATAAGATAGTCGTGGATGGTATTCAGTTGAAAATGCCCAGTCGTGGCAACAGAGATTTTCAAACTCTTCTCAAAGTCACTTTCGCCGGCTACTTCATGCACTGTAATCAAACAAGAACGACAATACAAAATAATATTATTGCAAATTTTATTGTAACTTTAGACCTAACAGGTTAACACGTGTACACTTACTGTACGTCTAATGTACTGATAATGTCGCGCCTTGGCCTACTATGCTAACTTGAATAATAGTATGATACAGATACATGCAAGCAGCGTGGTATTTGCCGCCGGGGTCGCCGG
This sequence comes from Buchholzia appendiculata, assembly GCA_034694885.1. NCBI lineage: Eukaryota > Metazoa > Annelida > Clitellata > Enchytraeida > Enchytraeidae > Buchholzia > Buchholzia appendiculata. Next base: position 2,553 of record JAQFYQ010000609.1, on the reverse strand, counting down.
GGTTAAACCCCGGCACCTCCTTTATTGACCCCGGCACCTCCGCGAAATTTTTGACCCCTGTGGGGCAGCGTGGTATTTGTCACTTTTGAGGTGCCAGGGTCGAGAATTTGTCCGACTAGCGGGGGGAGGTGGCGGCCGGAATTTTTCCGACTAGCGGAATGGCGGCGAAGATGCGAAATTGATGCCGGGGTCAATTTCCGACCCCACCGGGGTCGTAAATTTTGCGGAGATCCCGGGGTCATCAAAAGGGGGTGCCGGGGTTTAACCCCGGTGGCAAATACCACGCTGCTGTGGGGTCGGAATTTGACCCCGGCGCCTCGGAAAAAGTACCGGATCGCTTACATTTCCGTCGCCACCTCCCCCGCTCATCGGAAAAATTTCTGTTGCTACCCTTGCCCCCGCTCGTCGGAAAAATTGCTGTCGTCACCGTCCCCCCCCCCCGCTCATCGATTGTGTGACGACCCCGGTGTCACCTCGAAAATGACTAATACCACGCTGCATGCAAACACTTCACAACTGACAAACTGCAGATTCAGTTCATTCTATACTTTGACCTATTCTCTCTAAATATGATTCTTGAAGTACTTGAATTTGAAAGTTTAAAGTCTCGTGGGCGTTTTAATGAGAAGCAGGCTAGCCTCAGATTCACGGTGGTATTTAAGAGGTGGGGGTTCAAACACCCCCGCATTTTTAAATTGACGATGTTTTGTGATGTTTTGGTGGAGAAAGTCGTTTTAAAGACGAAACAATCTCCCTAACTAAATTTTAAAAAATGTCGTAATTTGTTTGAAACAGGTCGTTCAAAATGTTGACAACACAACTGAATTCCTGGCTACGGCCCTGCTCAGAATCACTTGAATATCAGAGATAATTTTCTTTAATAATCTAATTATTTAATGTAGACTGATTGATCAATGATTATTCGCGTAAATTGTATATAAATTGGATATCCTAAATAAATTAATCGCATAAAGTATAATAAAGTTCCGTATATAAAAAAATGCATATCGCCTTGGTCTGATTTCCGATTTGATTTTTCGGTGATATGAACACCGTTGCGGTCCGAATTATTACGGCTTACTGCTCAAGCTCAAAATTGTTGAAGAGATTCCTTTGTGTTTCGGTCAAACTTAAAATTGGTTAAGGCCCGTTTGGCAAAAATAAATGGTTGAACATTGTGCGTTTCGCTTGCTTTTTATTTAGGAATTCTCCTTGCTTAGGTCCCAAATTGTAAAAAAACAATTTTCTCACTTAGTTCTCAATAATAATGTTCTCAATAATAATGTTCTTAGTTCTCACCAGTGCTATGAGCTAATATGTAGATAGATACACGTGATAAACAATGTTACGGCTAGTAAAATAAACCGTAAATTTGTTACGACATGTTATCTAGTTAAAAGAAGCTTATAACAAACCGTTGTTTCTTTCTTATTCTCAGAGAGAATACAATATCATAGTCGCGAAATAACTAAAAACTTAATATGCACACAGATATATAACTAACACCATATTTTAATAATGACAATTGGCTTTGAATAATCCTCCTAATGCTGACATATATAGTTTACGCTCTCTATAGGAATGCAGTACTGTTAGTCCTGAAAAAAACAATAGTTTCTTAAACCAAGCGTCACGCCGCTCATATCACGAGTGTAGCAATGTAAGAGTACGATACACGTTAAGTGTAAGCGGATGTCTACACTTTCGACGACGGCATGCAACAAAATTATATGACGAAATCACACAGTTGAAGATAGTCGAAATATAACGATACAGCAACGTCGCACGATGTCACATGACATCAACAATTCATCATTCGATGTATCTATTTCACAGACAATAATGATTTATGACGTTTTTGACTCAGAATGATGAATTAAAGACCAAGATTTTGTTAGCGCATTTTTCGCTCAAAGCTACTACTAAAAGTCATATCGTTCTTATTCATTCATTCATTCATTCCTTTAGTCTAATTAACCTTCATCCCGATGCTATGGTTTCCGTGCGAACTCGTTATGCTATATTTAGGCGCACAACGAATTCGCTGAACTTCAGATTATGTAGTCACGGCTATTTATGCACATCATTTATTGTCACCTTCACGACGACGTGGTGTGAAGTAGTTTTTCGAAACCTCGTTGAACGCTGCTATGTTTTCATGTGCGGATGATTCCATGCGTTTCGCCATAAGTGTATACGGTGGATATAAAAACATGTTATTATATATATATATATATATATATATATATATTTATATTTATTTAGATCTGATTTCATCATGCGATTTAGTCGCATGGCGAAGTCACAAGTATCGACGTCGTCTGCACTCAGCAGCACGACCTATTTGTTTGAGTCTATGGCTGTGGTTTTCTAAAGGTTCGGACCGGTCTTTTCGGCACTATTGAGGTTTTCATTAGGGGACCGGTACTCATTAAGTGAATAAATTATACAGTTTGGCCATGACTCATCACGAGTGAACAAGTCCTACTTCCGGTCTAAGCGGTACGCACTCGAAGGTAGGTCCTGCTAGAACCAAAACAAATAATGTAAACA
>JAQFYQ010000608.1:0-16137 GCA_034694885.1 Buchholzia appendiculata | reverse complement strand
CATATACATTGTCAATGCCAATTTGCACAGTAGCAACAGAAGTATGTTTATTTATTTATTTTATGTTGTGTTGAAGTTGATCGATGGAGACATCAATGAAAGTACGAACAATAATGAAATCAAAGATGAATGCGAAGAAGACAAACTCACAGAACTCAAAAACGGCGGTACTTTAACAAAGGTATATAATTTAAATCTCAAAGCTAATTGATTTAATAATAATATTTTGCACCATTGACATTGTTTATTGGGAGATGATTAATTTCAATTAGCAGTTTCATTTTGAAGTGAATAATTGAATTTTATTTGATTTTGAAGCCCATTTAACAAAGCAAATTACTACGAGTTTTGGAATTTCAAATGAATTTGCATGTGTGAGAAGAATAGTTAAAGCTACATATTGATATTTAATAATGCCTAACTGCTGAATAATAATACTGTTAACTGTTAATTTGAGTTTAATACTCATTTAATTATGCCACTCCAGAGGTCTATTGGCAAATGTGACAAAGTCATAGCAAGGGGGGGGGCGGTCAGAAAGAGTCATCGTGCATCTGAAAGATTTTGATTAACCAATTTACCAGAAGAAAGTGAGGAAATAGGTGTAGTGGATCTTGCAACTCTGAATTCTTTTTATCTGAACTTGATTTCTGTCGAGTATGACTTAACTAAGAAGTCGACTAGGACAGGGTTCCAACTGCAAAATGAGTGCGGTCATTCATTATCTTCAAGTTCTAGAGCTGACAAATTGACTAGATCAAATGTAACAAAGTACGTCCATGCCAGATCTTGAGGCAACTGCAACTTATTACAGGCAATATGTTTCCACACCGAGTAACATAAATTTGGAAATCCTGATGTTCCTTTACTCTTTGCGTAGAGTAAAGGCCTTTACTCTATGAGTCAAATTCATCAAAAAAGTAATTAACTAGTTAATTAATTGAAGTCCTATAGCAGCCAATTGAAGAAAATCAATCAAATGGAGGTCAAGTAGAGTGAGGAGTCTATAGTGACAGAACGGAAGGGAGGGGTGGGGTTCGGGCGATGAGATACGTCCAAAGAGTTAGGATTAATGTAGGTAGGGTGAGATTTGTCGGGAGGGCTGGGGGCTCGACCCCACTGGCAGATGACCACCCCACTTGACCATTGAACTGTGACTGTACGTTGTGTAGGGCGACAGTCTGCCGCCGAGACGTTACAGTCAAAACCCGACAGAGTACAAGCTGCACGTGACGAGCGTGAGTGACAGGAGAGAGAGCAACATCAGCGACAAGCCGCGGAAACGAGTCTCATCTAGGTTCAACGTGAGTCCATGACAAACCGTTAACGCTTTCAACCTTTGACGTCCATCAACTTTTAAAGCCTTTCAACCTTTAAAGCCTTTCAACCTTTAAAGCCTTTCAACCTTTTTAATTAAGTGTTCAACACCTAATTCAGCGGTATGAGTAGGATTAATATTCTATCATACGATAATGAAGCATGGAACCAATAACAAATTTTCAGAAGTTTCATTAAGTGGAAATAAATCATTCAACCGATTTTTTAAGAATAATGATTGAACGTATTATTGTCGTAACAAGATTATCATTGTCATTGTTACTATTATCAGAAATTAATATCATGTACAGTATGATGAATTTTAAAGAATATCTATTATGAAAGATTCTTCCGATTTTCTATCCGTGTAATAATTATCATGGCCCGTGTTGTTAGAGCAAACCACTGACATTTGTAAATATGTGATTGAATTATGGTAAAAACATGTGAAATAAACGTTACAAGAAAAGCTTCAAAGTTGTCACAAAACCGGTTCTCGCTCGTTTATAGTATGTAAGTCACTATAGACCTTGCTGATATAATACGGTATAATATCAAGTAGTAAGCCTACACTGAGTTACACAGTAGTGCGCAATTGCAATAATGCCAGTGTATTGACGATGGCACGTTCGATTCGGAATTCAACGCGGCATTGTGTTCAACTTCTTAATTATCTAATCTGGTTTTTGCCAGCAAGGCAAAGCTTAATTACTGATTGTGATATGGACACTTGAAAAAGGCTCGCTCGGTGCTTCTTTAAGGTTGTAACATTGACACTTGGCACAAAATGGTGTTTGACAATGCAATTCATACCTAGACTCGCTGTAATCAGGGTTGATAAAGGCTTATTGTGATAAAGAATACTGCCAGCGCAAGTTGATAAAACTTATTCCATATTATATCGTTTGCATGTACCGCAATCTCGAGGCATGCGAACATTTCAGAAAGTTTGAACACTTTTAAAACAAAAGCTGATCGGTAAAGATATTTATTATTTGGAAAATATTTGCATTATACACTTCTAGTCTTTCGACGATCAAGTTAGCTTAAAGCACAATAACAGGTTGCTCTTTACTTCGTCAGATAAATACGCTTAATATTCGCCATTCTTTTTTCCTTTTATTTTGTTCCTATTTTCTTTACTTCGTTTTGTTTGTTTCAAGCTCCGCGGTTTGTTCTTTTACTGCAAAATTACGGTTTCCTTGTTTATGTTATTAATAATTATTGTTTTTAATTTGAACTCACAAACGGATCATTGCACAATGACCGCAGTTTGTCGACCACGGTTTATGCTATCATGTCTAGACGTGTGATTACAATTCACTTCAATACAATAGGTCTGGAACCACTTCCATTTTCAGTCCCTGCTAAATTGTTTCTAGTCTATTTAAATGTGTACGTGTAAATCAATTCTTATCTATATGAGGCGTTCTATATCTGGTCGTAATTGTTATAACGGCCAGGTGTTACTAAGCAATATTCTAAAGAAATCACCGGTCTAAATAGGATACCACTTTTTGACGCTTTATTGAGTTACTAATGTGTCTAATCATACTGTAGTTTAACTTAGAGTTTGTGTTTTATTTTGATATAAATGCTTTATTGGGATGAGCATAAATTTATGAATTTTGTTACTGTCTATGTAACGTGACGCTGTACATGCTATAGGCTATAGAATTTTAATTGTGCGGGCATTGTGCTTAATACATGTGTCTATAACGTTTGCATATTATACAATACCTTTTTTATTCGCTAGATGGCATATCTAGAATAACACACTTGATAAATTGATTATGTGACTGACGTTTGACTTTTGAATTTAATTTGTTTTTTGTTTGTTTGTATGCACAGTTCTCTCTTTTTTGTTGCTGCACCTTTATTATGTTGTTCTGCTACACTGTGAAGTGTGAAATAAAGATATATATATTTACCGTGGTTTCCCACATACTTCGTACCCGCACCAACGTTGCTCATAATTTTGTATCCCTACATCCGACACCCCATAGAAAATACCGTAAATTGAAAGCAACCATGCATCTTTTTTTGTTTTAATTATCATTATTGATAAATATAATAATATAAAAAAACAGTGAGAAATATGCGGTAATACGGCGGCAAAGCGCCGTTTACCGCTGTATGAGATGTTTCCCGTTACCGAGGTAAAGCTGCACACGGCCCCCATTACGGTGATAAATGGGGATTTTTTTATTTTATTCCCCATTACCGCTGTAATTACCGCGGTAAGACTATAATTACCATGGTAAACCGCACCGTGTCACTCTCTACAATTTTCACTTCGTATGTTCTCATGAGTCTGCCAACAGTTTTGAATATAATATTAATCGAATCCTTTAGTCAAGTGAAAATTTGTTGTTAGTAGTAATATGAGTAGTTCGGTAGTAACTGTAACTGTTACAAGCTGTTGACATTCATCGTCTCTCCTCCTCTCTCCTTCCCTACACGGCACTGTTATATTAGGCACAACATGTCAATGATAAGCTCCTCCCTCCCTTTCCCTGCAATACTCCTCACAACTAGTAGTGAATTCAGCATTCTAGTTTAAGTCATGAAGTGTGAAGGCATGATGACATTGCAACAGATGATATATGTGACATATTGATTTTTAGATTTCTGGTTGGCTTAACGCTTAAATTGCTATGCGCTATAATAAATACGTTATGATCTATGTCAATTTAGTCGACCAAGGAACCAGGCCCATCGTAGTCAATTATATATAGACAGCATAAATAGTTATTTTCATACTGGGAAGTAATTTGTGAATAAATAATTCCTTTAATTCTAATTATCTGATGGTCCACCGCTCTTTTATTGTACATCAAACAAAGTGCAGCAGTAACAATCCATCAGACTTTATGAGCCTGGACGGCAGAATCTGACTTTTATTAAACGTTTAAAAAATAACAAATATTGTGACAATCCCCTGTCTCAGCAATAATACCATCATAATCTGAGGTTTTAAAGAATGAACTTTCAAGCCGATGTTAGTATAGACAAAACTTCAAAGTTAGGTTCGGTTTGAAACGAATCACCGAATGTTCTCCAATAGAATAACAAGTTTGCTTAATTCGTTTTTAGAGTGCGGTCAATAAACTGAGATGATGCAAATTTAATCAAGACTCATATTTCTGGAATTAGATTGTGGAAGGACATTTTGTTGCGTATTCCATACCTGTATATTGTGAAATATAAGTCCATTGTTCATTATTTAATTATAGCTTTCATTGTATTGAATTATGTTTAATGATTTCGGCACATTTCTGTCGAATCCGATTAATGAGAACCATCTCATCATAGTATGATCTGTCAATACTTGCTAAAGCATCGTACGACGGTCTGCCAATACTTATTATAACATCCGGTCTTCTTGATCATTGATGACGTAGTTCTATCGAACTGGGACGCCATCTTTCACCTATTTCACGTTCACTTCATCGACTTCATCTCCAATGATAAAACATTTCTTGTGACGTCGATTAGCGGCGGCCGATATTCGGAATTAGTCTAATGGGTGAGCGCCGATTCTCGTGAAAAGCGTTTTAAAAAGCTGGAACTACAGTTGTTCTGTGTTAATAAACATAGCGCAGAACTTGAAGAAAAAGTGCAATGAGTGTATGTTTTACTATTAGTTTAATCTTTAAATGTGTTAAAATTTATTCATTTTATTAAGTCGTATACGTTTAAATGGTCTGCGGATATTTATGGTATTTTCATGATCCATTTTAGAAACGTAATGCAATCTGCTCATACATTAATCCATACGTTTATTGCTGGTTTTTATTATGTTCTATAACTTTTCTTATATTTGTTTTCAATTATATTTCTGAATTCTTAATATTCACAAATGACTTTTCAGCATTATCCAGAATACGAATCCATTCTGAATACCATTTAATAAGACATCCATGCGGTACATTACTAAGTTCAATAGTCATAGAACTTGGTTGCGTCAATATAGCAAACAAAATATTAAGTTTAAATTTTTTAGGCAGTTGATTGATCAATATCAATGCAGATTTATGTTCCATAAGAGGTAATTGATTTCACTGAGTGGAATGTGCTTTGATTTTTACATTCCCAACTATTATTACAACAGATTGTATTGCACTGGAGAATGGGAAGAGGGGGGGGGGGAAGGCTGCATCGGGCACTCTTTGCATGCAAGCCGTTCCATCAGCACATCACAAACTAGTTACTCAATGCCGAGGTAATCCAGTTACACGACTAGAGAACGCCACGGTGCGGCCAATCAATGACGACATTGTTTCAACTTTGCGCCATTTCTTCTGGCAACAAACTGGCGTCTAATATCCAAACACGTTCGAACAATGGTCACGTCTCCACACACGGCCACCGGCTCTTTTCGCTAACGTTACAAGACACTGACCAAATGGCCAATTAAGCGCCCTTCTGTCTCCGCACCACGGTGCGAAATGGTTTCGGCTTCGGTCCATCACTTCCCCCAGGAGGGTTCGGGCGAGCCTTGGGGCAATAGTACCCTCTGACGACCGCGGCGGAGCGGGGGGGGGGGAGGGAGGGACACACAGTGGCAGCGATGAATAGCTCGTCCAGTGTCGTTATGTAGTCCGAGGGTGGAGTTCGATTATTAGTCGGAGCGCGGACGCTGCAGGACCGGACGCGGTGCGATGGATTATTGAAAATAAAGAATTCTCTGTCGCCTCCTCAGCAGCATCTCCGCGAATCTTGGCAGTCAATACCCATCGGACTCAATTGCCCGTCTGTATGTCAAATAAACAGACCCTTGGCTGTTGCGCGAGAGGGAGGGTACGGGGGATTCGGGGGAGAGGGGGGATGGAGGGATTGGTAGTAAGTAGGGGAAATGTGGTCTATTAAACAAGAGGCTTTCACAGCGATTCCTCTGAGAATTGAATGTAACAAGCGGGACTCTAATTAGCGGTTGAAGAACATGAAGCCTACGGCGCATTTTGAGTTAAATGGAATTATTGAGTGGTGCGTTATTTCCACATTCAGAACATTTTCTCGGTTCGTAGTTAACGCATTGTTTATTGTGATTGTGTTATACAGAGTGAAGTATAAAATAGAGACTGCAAACCAATAGTTCAATTTGAACAGATGGAAGAAAATGCGTCCAATTAGTGCAGAACTCCAGGGTTGAATTGGTGGCAATTCGAACGTTTTAGAAAACTTATTCTCATATCTACCATGCACACCTTTATAACTGAACAACATATTTACAACTTCCGAAAGTTAAAGTAAGGGGGGGGGGGGTTGACTGAGGACTGAGCATCCTCTTCCTTGCAAAATTGAGCTATTTGTTTTTTTATTTTGAACCATCTGGAGCAACAAAAACATTGCCATCAAAACTTGTTCTCTCTCCTTCGCTAAAATACATTAACCACTGATTTCCAGTTTCCAGTATAATTTATATTTGAACACTATAGAGACCATATTCTATATGAATTTCCATAAAACCTGTAGTCATCAATTTTCAAGAAATCGTCTGTTAAGAAAACAATGATTCAAGACTGGTATTTCACCTCCAAAGGCTTTAAAAAGAGCTGTTTGTATTTCTCGAGTGTAAATCTTTCATCTAGTGGTGTAGCAACTAGATATTACTCGGTTTGTTTGTACGGTACAAAATGTTATGTTCCAAGCAATGTTATTCTGCAGTGCCTCTGTAGTGATCTGTGGGGGATGGGGGTGATTAAGAACACACTGTACATCTCGGTGAAGTGAATAACGCATTTGGCGACTAAGGGATAGTAGTCAGCTCAGAGTTGTATCATGAGTGTAGACTGCTACCATCTGCTCCTTGGTTCTTTCACGGCGTTGGGGCTATCTTATGCTTGCTTCACATACCGAATTAACGAGCAGGACCTTCTCGGAAGAACGGGAAGTTGGGAACCACCCATTCTCGGTACATCTTGGCGTCAGCATGCGATCGTAAAAATCCATCCAAAATAAAAATTGTTGACGATGATCGTGGTGATGATAATGATGATGATGATGATGATGATGATGACGATGATGATGACGACGACGATGATGATGATGATGATGATGATGAAGATGATGACGATGATGGCATGAAAAGTATCAAGTTTTTGGTGTCAAGAAAGGGATCCGACTATAAGTATGCAATATTTAATCAATGATACCTGAGTATCAAACTGTCCTTATTTTAAATAAGTTCACAGCAATGCACATTATCAGTGTATTTTTTTTCTAGAGTTGGTTGGAAGCATTTCTCTGAGGACGATAACTTAAGGCTACAAATTATGATTGATTAAGCTGGGCTAGTTGAAATATAGCAAAGTTGAACAACGAATTTAGTCAATGATGCGTCGATTGAAAATGGATAAATAGGTGATGCTGATGATTTAGATCTCGATGATCGATGATGATTTAAATCTTGATGATCGATGATGATTTAGATCTCGATGATCGATGACGATTTAGATCTCGATGATCGATGATGATTTAGATCTCGATGATCGATGATGATTTAGATCTCGATGATCGTTGATGATTTAAATCTCGATGATCGATGATGATTTAGATCTCGCTGATCGATGATGATTTAGAGGAGCAAACGTTGACTTGATGTTGGCGTGATGTTGAGATATGCTTAGACATTCTAACACAGACTATGTGAACAAATCTTGCAAGTAGATTTTTTTGTGAATGATACTAGTATATTGCCATTGTAAAGCTTGGACTGCGCGAAACAACTTTCGATTACGAGCCATGTAGATCTCGTAGATGTCTGGTTATTTGAAAATATTCCAAGCCTTCAAATTGAGTCTAAAACTGAAAGCAAACCATCACGTCATCAAACTACATTGCTGAAAGAGGACGTCATCTCAAGTTGTAATACATTTCAATAATTTGAATGCTTGCAACCTCCCATTAGTAAACCTACATGCATCATTACGAAGCACATTCGATAAGCGCCTAGATATTTATCTAGGATAGATCTTGTTAGGATTGTAAGACAAGCCTTCGTATGTTTCTAATTAAACTTCTCGTCACAAATGTGTGCCCATAAATGCAGGGCCATAATCGCATTTTCGTGCACTGTGATCTTCACCTAGCGCCTTTCCATTTCAGATATATTATGACATAATGTTAGTTTTGGTATGTGCGGTATTGTTTGGTATGTGATCTTTGATAATATTACAGAACAGCAAAGAGCTATATTTTCCGAACAATATCATATAATATTATGTTTCAAATTTCTGTTTAATGTACGTAAAATATATATAATGTCAATGGCAAGTTTGGAGCAAGTTGTATTTAAAAACAAAAAAAACAAGAAAAATAACAATAACAACATCAGCAGTGCAAGAAACCAACCTAGTAAAGACATTATACAAATCTAGACACTTAATTACATTAAAATTACGTCGTGAAAAATTACATAAGAATCATGTTATAAAATAATATAAACTTGATAAAATGTCCTTCGGCATGATAACTTCAGAAGTTAAATATTATCGCTTCGCTTCGGGTAACTATAACAAAAAGATATGTATAGAGTGAAATTTTATGTATATGATTAATAGTCAAATCAACAGAAGGACAAAAATTTCCAGCCTAGACAATTCCAATCAGGATAGAAAATATCTGAGAACTAGTTTCCCTAAGGCACTGGAAATAAATAGAAGTTGAATAAAGGCCACTTGTAAAAACGTATTCAAGTTTGTTTCAAACATTAATGTAAAAGAGATCCTGGTAAAAATTCCATCTTGTATAAACCCTGTAAATAGATAATGTAAACAATCGGGAAGAATAATGGTTAAATTCCCAGTGAAAGACGTAGTAATGAATGTATGTATGTGTGCACATCTTACGCGCCATGTGTTGCCATGGTAATTAATACATTAACAAAATCTTAGATGCGGGAAATTTATGTACAAAAAGTTATGACATGATGTTTCAGCAAGAATGCATATGTATTTTCCACGGAAACAACGCAAATTTGCATATTATTTACCTACAACTGCACAAACATTCATCACTCAGAGAATTCTGTACAAATTAGTTTTTACGATGTAGTCTACAAACAATTGTACACGCCACACGTGTCTAAACTGTCTCGGATAAAAACAAGTAAAATTTGATAAAATCTTCATACAATTTCACAGTGACTACTAAGTCAAAGCGAAACAATGTGTTAAATTTCCAGTTTTCTACAATTTGTCTATCTGCATGTGTTTGGATAATTATTTTTCAATTAAATTTTAGAACATTAATGTAAGTTTTATAGTATCAAATATTTACCTACAGATTGTGTATATATAGCAACATCCATGAATAAGTGCAGAAATGCGGGTAAAGAGCAAAAAGCTAACAAAAAAGTATAAAAATACAACTTGCTAACATCCTATGCACATTACAATTAAGTCATTTATATATATTCAAGCTTGTTAAATTACAAGTGTCAACATATTATCACATTCATATTGGATCAAACTACGTTCATAACAACTAGTCGGAATATAAACTGAAGATTTAGCCGACACACGAATATGTTAGAAACCAGGTCACTAGAAACCAAGATGCACCTCGGCGTGCTCTATAGCAAGCCGCTCTGAGGCCAGAACACATACACATATATACACACAAGAACTCCAAGGCGCATGCGTAAAACTAATAACTGACCTGATTTGTTAAGCGGTTATATGTGCATATTGCATAATGTTTACTGGACATAAATAGCTAAGATAGCTTCTAAAAATGTGAATGAATCACTTGCAAGATTTCAGCGAAATAAACGGCCAGCATCGAACTGAAAGACTGGGCGAGTGACCAAAATATATTATTGTGTACATTTTTGTCTTTATTCTACAGGTCATGAATTTGTACTGCACAGAATACCCGTCTTGCAGTATGGCTTTCACAACGTTTAGCACCGCGTCATTGGCTCATAGGCTAGCCGGTGGCCTACCCGGGCCTCATAGGTAAATAGGCTTGCCGGTGTACCGGCCGACCCAGGCCCCAAAGGCCCACAGGCTTACCGGCCTACCCAGGCCTCATAGTCATTAGCAGTGTTCTAGTGTTAGCTGGTCCGCAGCGTGACGTCACAAGTGTTAGCTGGTAAAACGTCATGATTCATGACGTCATTTCAGAAATTCTTTCTCCCCTTCTCCGTAGAAAGATGTAGTCTACATTTCACACTGGACGAGAACGAACTAAACCCAGTCAACATGAGGCCGGATTTAGTTCAATTCCTCATGAACTAAACCCAGACCGTACGAGGCAAGATTTAGACCTCACGAAGGGCTACACTCAGTTAAACCATCACTTGGTGGTGTATTTGAGTCCGTGATATCTAGAGGTAACTTGAGTTCAGTAGAGCGTGACACTGGCGCAGCATGGACGGGGACACGAGGGGACCGGATGCCGCTCTTGACGGACGCCGCTCGTCCCGACGCCCGACCGATGCTCGACCGGCCCGTGGATCGTCTCGACGAGGCCGACGAGACCGATCCCAGCTCGGCATCGTCCAAGGCCTGGGACGCCCGCCGCAGCCGAATGTGGACGATGGTGAAGACGACGACCGCGGTGGCCGTGATGACACTCAACCAGGCAATCATGCCGTAGACGAGCAGCTTTACGCTACCGTTGATGCTCGTGATCTCGGCCCCATTGTCTTCAAGACCATCAGAGACCCCGCTGCCACTCCAGTCTCCAGCAAGACCTGAACAAGTAGGCAATATAACAACAGTTGACAACTATTGATGTAAGGATTTCAGCCAAGGGCATAATGCTTCAGCTCTTTCTATCACGAGAATCAAATTCGCACGCTTGAGTATTAACAGTGCATGATAAACATTCATTTCTAAGATTTCTAAAGGGATCTATGACATTAATTTAGTCATGACGATTAGAATTGACCATGCACAAACCTTCAAGAATGTTTGCTTCAATTATATTTTTATAGCCACTAAAAGAGTTCAATCAGTGCACGCTACACAAATATAAACAGCCTCAGATACACACGCAACACTTAAACAAGCATATTTGCAGAAATGTTCGAAAACTTACACAATATTTACTGCCTACGCACAGAATATTGTTTAAATCTGATATTTCATTAATGACGTCATTAATGTCTAATCGTGGAACATACCAAGCGCAGAAGCACCGGCATTTCCACGCAGTCCCGGTGGTCCCGGAACGCCCTGGATTCCATTCTGTCCATTGAATCCAGTCTGTCCTGTGGATCCTGTTGGCCCTGTTGGTCCGGTCATGCCTGTCGCTCCAGTGTAGCCTGCAAACCCTAGCGGGCCTTGAATTCCATTATTACCCGGCTGACCTGAAAACAAACAAAACTTGCGATTACGTTCATATCTGAGCGGTAAAGCTGAAACAGAATTTATGACCTTATTTCAATGTAGAAATTACTATATATATATCATTATATTATTATTTTGTATACAATTATTATTGTTATTTTACTTGTTATACAATAAAATATAATCTAATCTTATATAATAAAATATCATATAGTTAGTCACCAGAGATTCCAGACAGTGAACTGTGGATATCTGGAAAAATCTCGATAATTGTTTAAAGGAATGAAACCTGACCTGTCATTCCGGTGAATCCTGTGAATCCGGTCCATCCAAACTGACCGTTCCTTCCGTCGATTCCAGCAATACCTGTCGCTCCAGTTGCACCAAATTGTCCGGGGGGACCCTGGGCTCCCCGCTGACCCGTCGCTCCAGTAGAACCTATAGCGAGCAAAAATATGAGTCGCCACATTTACAGTACAGTACAGTACAGTACAGCATTGTACAATACCGTACAGTATAGCACACTACAATATAGTATAGTACAGTATAGTGCAGTATAGTACAGTACAGTACAGTACAGTATAGTACAGTACAGTACAGTACAGTACCGTACAATACCGTACAGTACAGTACAGTATAGTACAATACAGTACAGTACAGTATAATACAGCATAGTACAGTACAGTACAGTATAGTACAAAACAGTACAGTACAGTACAGTATAATACAGTACAGTACATATATAATACAGTATAGTACAATACAGCACAGTACAGTACAGTACAGTATAATACAGTACAGTACAATACAGCACAGTACAGTATAGTATAGTACAGTACAGTACAGTACAATACCGTACAGTACAGTACAGTACAATATTTTATTGCGAGGATTTATATTCTTACGCAATATGTTTGCGTCTAAGTGACTAAGGGATATGCGAATGCAACCAGTTTGTATTATCTGAGACACTGAGAAATTAATTACTTAAGGAATTTGAACAAATCAATACAAAGAATTCGACTAACAAACACCGATATCCAGATTCTTAACATAACAATACCAATAGCACGTAACAAATCAAAAGCCATAAGTCTTGAAGCAATCAGCACTAACATGAATAGTAAGGTGCATCAATGGTTGAGGCACAATATCAGTTGTTCACACGAGCAGTACTAGCATTTAAGAATATAGCCAACCTGAGTATAATCGTGATCATATAGGTCCCCATCTCCTTGCTAACAAAGCAGCATCAATATTTGTTAAGTGATCTCGACATAACGGCCTCAAATGTTGGGATATTTAGACTGAAAAATAGATCTGGTAAAGATGAGATCAGTTTGTACTAGGCACATCAAATTACCGACTGAATCTGAGGAATAAATCTGAGGCTGTTTGGCTAACCTGTCCACCCGCTTCCTCCGGTTCTTCCAGATGATCCAGTGTCTCCGGTAGGACCACGACTTCCTTGGTATCCAGGGGATCCAGAAGGACCAGTATCTCCTGCAGATCCAGTTGTTCCTGTGTCTCCCATAGGTCCGGTTGCACCGTTAGGTCCTGTGTAGCCTGTTGCACCTACTGGGCCCGTTGCTCCTAAAGGACCCTGAGGCCCACGGCCTCCAGGGTTTCCTGTAGGCCCTTGAGAACCTGTTGCACCCGTGGGTCCAACTGGTCCAGTTGAACCCCGTGGCCCGGTGAATCCGGGAGATCCAATCGGTCCGGTTGATCCGACAAAGCCAGCCGGTCCTGGAAGACCTTGAGGTCCGAGGGGACCAAATGGACCTTGGGGGCCTTGGGGACCGATAACACCTTGCGGTCCAAGAGCTCCGATAGGTCCATCCGGACCCTAGAGGATAGATACATAGCATAAATGTCTGAACAACCGAGCATGCACGCCATAAAGGAAAAAATCAAGACGACATTAACATGTTATAAAAATTGTAGCTTATTTTTGAAATCATGAAAAATTTAGGAATTTAATTAAATCACCAGCAGCGTCATGAAAAGCAGAAGTTACTAACGCATTAAAAAAGCCAGAATTTGAATTTGAGGATTGACGTTCAGTGAACAGTTCAATTTAGTTTAATCTCATTTTATCTTAATTAGTTTAATCTAAGTTTAATTTCCTACAAGAAGCGGTAGTCCAATTAGAAACTATATCACTCCAAAAATATCTATAAATGCTATCACACACACACACATTCTCATAAATGCATTGTATCGTATTATATATAATTGACATTTGACAATAGATACTCACTAGTGGACCAGCAACTCCTTGATTTCCTATAAGCCCTGGTGGCCCAGCAGGGCCAGGTGGCCCCACTTGACCCAGAAATCCTTGCGGTCCCAAAGGCCCCTGGTCTCCAGTAGCTCCAGTATTTCCAGAATCACCGCGCGGTCCGGGTGGTCCAAATGAGCCAGCTGGCCCTGCGGGCCCAGGAGGCCCAGCTGGACCTGAAGGGCCATTGATGCCTCTTGGCCCGGCTTGTCCTTGAAATCCAGTATTTCCTGGGTCTCCTATTGGACCTTGAGGTCCTGGTCCTCCAAAACTACCGGCTGGTCCTTGAAAGCCCGTTGATCCTGTATTGCCTGGATTTCCTGCCGGGCCCGGTACACCTATCGAACCAAAATCACCGACGTCCCCTGGGAAGCCAGGTTCACCGGGACTTCCAGCAGGTCCAGTGGCTCCAGGTAGACCAGCTATTCCTTGGTCTCCTCTTGGTCCAGCTTGTCCAGTAGATCCAGTGTTTCCCGGATTACCCGCAGGACCTCTGTCTCCAAGCCGTCCTTGCGGTCCGTTTGGACCCGAAGGACCTGGTGGACCACTGAAACCAGTTGAACCTGGAGGACCACTCTGCCCAAGGGGTCCTTTCTGTCCTTGAGGTCCTTGTAACCCTTGTGGTCCAGCTAGTCCGCTGGGTCCTGGAGAACCAATAAATCCAGGCTGTCCTCTGGGACCAGTCAATCCAGTACCACCAGTAAATCCACGTTCTCCTGAAGGACCAATTACTCCAGGTGCTCCAATCTGTCCACCTCCGCCTGGAACTCCTTGATCGCCGGTCATTCCCAGAGGTCCCACTGGTCCAGGCTGACCTATTTCTCCAACTAGACCAACATTTCCAGTAAATCCAGTGTCACCAAGCGGACCATTAAGTCCTCGCGGACCTTTAGGACCAAGTGAGCCTGTTGCTCCAGTCAATCCAGTTGGACCAGTTGCTCCACGCAGTCCTTGGGGCCCTTGTGGTCCTGGGATTCCCGATGGACCGGTAGTTCCTGTACCACCAGTTAGACCAGTTGGACCTCGTAGACCTTGAGGACCAGGACCACCTAATGGACCAATTGGTCCTTGTATGCCGGTTGCTCCTCTTTCTCCAGCATCTCCAGCGTTTCCTTTCGGCCCAGTGATACCTGAACACAGAATATAAACCGAAATAATAGCACCGTCGAGCTGATCAGCTTGATAAGTATACAATTATTACATCAACGCTATTATGATACACTATTGAAAAAACTTAGAAATAAAATATATTCATGTTGATTTCGGAAATATAATCGTAACTTAATTACTAAAATTAATTAACAAATTCTGAAGCTGTGAACTAGTTAGTTTCATTGAAGTATAGGTTTGTGGTACAGTGATGCTTAAAATAATGAAACCCTAAATAACTCATTACTCAAAAATAATCAAACATAATTCAGGTACTTTGTTTATCCTACAATTTACTTGTTCGACTGATTATTATGACGAATAATGTTAGAAATAACCCATTTAGTTAGTGTGTGTGTGGTATGTCTCCTCCCAACCGGTTTTTAGCTAGGGAGGATGTCGGAAAGTTTCTGAAGCCGAGGCTTCACTTCAAACAGCGGAGCCAAAGTGCAATGGCATCCTTGTTGATTTATCATCTTACCATCCCCATTTAGTTGGTGAGTGTGTGTGGTTTGTCTCCTCCCAACTGGTTTGTAGGCTTGCTGGCCGAAGGCCAGCCGGACTCGTACTTACAGCAAGTTCCCAAGCTAATCCTTTTCAATATTCGTGAGAATCTAACCCTAACCCTAACCCCAACCATTCTCAAGGACCCCACCCCACCTCCAACCCTAGCCCAACCCTACTGACCCTTCTTTAAGTTGGAGATTTTTATTTTATTTTTATTTTTTTCAAAATAAGCTAGGGTTAGCTTGAGAACTAGCTGCAACTGGACTCTTTGCCAGGGAGGATGTCGGCAAGTTTCTGAAGCCTAGGCTTCACTTCAAGCCGAGGAGCCACAGTGCAATGGCATCCTTGTTGATGCTCGCCGGGTAGGTGCAATGAGCCTCGGCATACCGCAGTCAAGTAGGTGCAAGGACTGCGGCAAACCCTCCTCACTTCAGGACCTCATTTCGCAGGTCCTTTTCTGGGCTTGGGACCGGCAAGAGAGGTCTCTCCAAGAGTGCGGACTCTTGGTATCGGAAACCTGCCCAGACGGAGTTCCCATTTAGCTGGTGTTGTGTTGTTTGTATTTTTGTCTGGACGCTGTCG
>JAQFYQ010000607.1:0-16137 GCA_034694885.1 Buchholzia appendiculata | reverse complement strand
CAAACAACGACCAGTAATTCGGCTAGAACATCATCTTGTGCATTTACAGTTTCTTGCTAAGCCGCTGTTTCGCGGTTGCCTCTCCCTTCTTCACTTTCTTCACTGCAATGAAAACGAAAAGCATATATACTCATCAATATGATACGATTCTCGCAACAATATAAAAGGGTAAATCTGCCATCATGTACTTTAAATACAGCAGCAAGTTTGTGTAAGAAAGGGCTCTGTCATCTGCCTGCATCCGAGGCAAAGAACTATCCATCCTACCACTGGAGGCCCTGGACTCCAGTGGCAGGATTGGCTTAATTTTTACGTATAGTTATTAGAAAAACCTTCCACAGATTAATAATTATGTTAGATCATTGGCTGAGGAACCTCGTCCAAGGGCGAGTTCCTTACATTCTCACTGTAAAGGTCCTTATGGAACTTGTGACACTTTGTAGATACTTTCGATCAGACAGTTGAAGTTGACAACCCTTGTTAATTGTGCTGCTATTGATGCAGTGCTCAACCAATGCAAACTTATCATCCATGATATAAGAACTATTAGAATCTGCACAAAACTTTGTGATATTTACCGTATCAATATTACCATACCACATGCGCGCTTTGATAGTGGAGACAAAGTGGAAAATTTATTCTGATTTATTGTACCTATAAACTAATAGTTTACTTTTCATTGCTACCAAGTAACGATTTATTTTGATTAGCAGCTAGAACACAAACAGACGAAACAATAAGTACACCGGTTATCAGAAGACAAATCCAACCTTTTGACTGAATGTTCTGCGGTTTTTGAGCAATGCTTATCTCTTCTCTCAACAATGCAGCTGCTAGAACAGAAACAGTAAAATATTTATACAGAAATAAAATAATACAATAACTTTATAATCATTTACACAGGAATATAATAATATTAAATAATTCTAGTGATTCCGTAGATCAGCCAGTGATATACACGCCTATGACAGACTACAAGAGTACGAGAGTGAATAACTGGTGCATTTAGTTGTGCTTGATAGTAGGGAGAGCTGTTAATGCTGCAATAGGCTATCAGGGAAGGAACCTGGCCTACCATCTGTACACGCATCGTATGTCCAGTGGATCTGTGAAATAAGTTAACATCAGCACAACCTGCCTTCAAATACTTTCAACACTCTCATGCATAGGGGTCATTCAAATATGACATCACGCAGGAGGGGGAGGAGGTCGTTGAAGTGTGACAATTTGTGACAAGGGGGGAGGGGGTTTAGCCTGACGTGACGTCATGCATGAAAATTTTTTTTAAACTGCTGAAAAAATGCGTGACGTCATATTTGAACAGCCCCTTAACAATCATCAATATCTAAGCAACGATGCAAGTCGGCAGTAGATAGCCCAAACAATTCACTGTAGATCTTGTCGGTTCCTGTCTCATACAGTGTGGTCTCTGACCTCTCATACAGCGTGGTCTCTGACCTCTCATACAGTGTGGTCTCTGACCTCTCATGCAGAGTGGTCTCTGACCTCTCATGCAGCGTCGTCTCTGACCTCTCATACAGCGTCGTCTCTGACCTCTCATACAGCGTGGTCTCTGACCTCTCATACAGCGTGGTCTCTGACCTCTCATACAGCGTGGTCTCTGACCTCTCATACAGCGTCGTCTCTGACCTCTCATACAGCGTCGTCTCTGACCTCTCATACAGCGTGGTCCCTGACCTCGACACATCGGTCCAGGTCCTGATGCCTCGACATCGGTCTCAAGCACAAGGTCACGATTGAAAATAAGAAAATCTTTCACATATCTGTCATTAACATTAATTTTAAAATAAAATTTTCGTTCTAAAAGCCAAATTTTGTGGTGATTAACAAAATGCTATCAGATTAAAGCACGACGCCACAGAATGTCTAGGACGACAAGGATAAGCCAACGGTTCGAGGCTACCATCTGACGGACTATGACTGAACGCCTCTAAGTCAGAATCCAGTCCAGAAAAGCACGGCACATGTAAAGGAAATGTTCCAAACATACATTCATCAGAATGTTTAACACTTACGACAAGTTTTCTCTAATTAAACCAACAAACCATGTTTGTCCATGTATCACATACGAATATAGAAGGTAGCGAGATGAAAGCAGATAATACATGCCAATGATTATAATGATCGACAAAACACTGTAGACTACTAGAGAAGAGACTGATGGAGAGGAGAGCAGATACTAACCACGTGTAGTAGCACTGATGGAGAGGAGAGCAGATACTAACCAGGTGTAGTAGCACTGATGGAGAGGAGAGCAGATACTAACCAGGTGTAGTAGCACTGATGGGAGAGGAGAGCAGATACTAACCAGGTGTAGAAGCACTGATGGGAGAGGCTATCTCTAGGCCAGGACTGGAATGTGCTGCTGCTAATGCTGCATCAACAACCCGTTTCTTAGCAACCACCACTTTTAACTTCTTCTTTACATGCAGCTTCTTCGATGGCTGAACAAGAAATAAATAACAAATAGCAAAATTAATTATTGCAATAAATGTATAAGTGGTTGTTTACAATACAACTGGTGATGATGATGATAGCAAGACCTCAACCTCAACTCTGGGTTACTGTATTCCATAAATCCAAAATAGTCAGAGTCTTTGAAATAGCACTGCATTAAAAATATGATGCAGGCTACATCATGAATATGTGATTTTCAAGCTTGGCATAGATATGAAGGATATTATTGAGAACTTGTCTACAAGTTATTATTCTACTGGCAGCGACTATGGCATTTGCATTCACTAACACTGACAACTTGTGAACGAGTTTCTCGCACTGTCTACGGTATTTGCATTCACTGACAACTCCACTCGTTGCGATCGCACACTAATCAGTGTATAACTCTTAACCGGACTCACCAAACCTCGATGAATTATTCCTGAAGCGCTGGACTATATGAGCTAGATCAACTAATAATTAAAACTGCTTAACAAATTGATCAGCGGAATGATGATGATGATATAATAGTAAGACAGGTCCTGGCAATGGTTATTTGTCTTAAGCATTACTACGCATGACTTAACCACCGATCCACTAGGCCAGATGAGCATGGGTGGGCGGCCAAAGGTCCTTCCCGTACAGGCAATGGGACGTGAACAAATTGCCCAAGTTTGTTACCAGACAGCACTCTCGGCGCGGATTCGAACTCACAATCTTACGATTACGATGCGAGCAAGCTACCAATGAGCTATCTGGTCATCCCATATTAATAGTATACTTTCCGTATATTCAGTGAAAATTGTACATGCAGGTTGTACATTTTTCTCTATTTCTGTTTAGATGATCGATGGGAATATATCGGCAGTACGATAGTGACAAACACTTTTATACGACTCACTCCGGATCATCAGAGCAGGAAAGGTGCTATCTGGAATAAAGTCGTATGTAACATAGTTCTTGTTCTTGCTTTTGTTTGCTCTGTCCTTGCGTGTTTTTGTGATGGAATTAATTTATAAATCATGACGTACCTATCGGTTATTAACAGGATGACCACGGTTTCAGGACTCATCGTAAATATTGTGCCATTATTATTATGCGTAATGAAATTATAATCCTATGTATATAATCAATTTAGGCTTGAAAAGTGAAAAAATGGGAATTGAATTGCCCATTTTAATAATAACTATTAGATATTAATTTTAAGAAACTGTAGGAATTGTACATTGTTTGGAGTGAACTGGTTGATTCTTTGTTTCTGTGATTGTTGAGCCAGATCTACTAAGTACTTTAGCTACATTATGTTGTAATCGAATGGCAACAGATGCCCAAAATTATTGAGATGTTACCAAAATGTGATCATCGCAATTAATAACAAGTTCTCTATTTCTTCTGTTAGTATCCTCAGGCTATGCCTCCTTCAGATGATCAATCATTCTGATTATCAGGCGTTTCTTTTCTGTTGCCCATTTTTCTTATGTCCATCATCTACATTAATAGTTCAGGTTTTGTATAATGCGCATGATTTTTTTTTAAATGTTTGGAATATTAATGTATGATTGGATATCTCTTGAATTCATAGCTGTAATTTGTAGCAGTTGTTGACATGACGAATATTATTAATTGACTTCATGGAATTTGCTCTGTTGTTTAGCCTTGCTACTTGCGAAACTGGGAACTTCACGTTCACTTCAAGGTTCACGGGAAGGGAAGTGAACTGTTCGGTGACGGCTTTGCAATATGGTACACGAAAGACAAGCTGGATTTAGGTAAGGACAAACGCCGCTTCACACTGTGCCCCCACAGTGTATATGTTGTTATGTTCAGTATTCAATAGGTTTGCTTGATAAGTGATGGGCTTGTGAGTTGTTTGAGTGATTCGAATAGATGCTTTATTTCAAATTGTATGTTAGCGCTGGATTCATTTTTTATAAACAAAATTAGGTTTCACTGTTGCTATTGTTTTTTGTTTGTTATTGGTAGTAAGTTAATCAATAGCGATGCGGTAACAGTGACATGAAAGAACGAAGTTCTATTAACATTGACAACATTATTCTTAATGTTGTCTGTATATTTTTAATTAAATTGTTATTATTTTGATTTGTGCTTATAGGTGTAGCACTGCACATATAATTGATTATGGTTTTAAATTATTATTTTTATTATTATATCGTTATTGTTATTACCACATTCATGATCTAAAATAATTGAAAACCGAATTAAATTATTTATAAATTATTAATTATTAAATTTAAATTTTATTAATTATTAATTATTTGATTCTCTAAATTATTCTACCTGAAAGGGGGGTGAATTGCTGAAACTGCGAGAGAAAATGCTCAGGTAAGCTTCACAAGGGCGATCATTACGTGATTCGTGTGTAATGAGCGACATTTTGCTAGAAACGCTGAAAATTAATGGAATAAATTTATGGGTTATCATTGTGAACGAATGTAGATATCAATTTGAGTTTCTCTATAGTATTGAATTATACAGTGCAGTAATAATTTAGGCTGTTCAATGTTCCTGCATGAGATAGATGCACATTTTAAACTCTAATTGTGTATTCTGAATGTGATTGATTTAAGGTCCTGTGTTTGGAAACAAGGATTTCTTTGTTGGACTCGCTGTCTTCCTCGATTCCTACAATAACGAACAGGGAAAGCATAGTGTATGTACTTCTGCTTACGGGTTAAATCTACTAATTGTATTAATATTTCTATAATTTGGTAACTGGATTAAGAAATTTGCTGAATAGAGTCATTATTTTCCTTGTAACTAATTCGTCTTATGTGGAACTATTCAAACGAGTTAATGCAAATTACAGAATAAATTAAGGGAAGAATGCAAAAACAGCATTGAGGTGTTTTTAAAACATTCTACATTTATTTGTATGTATATTTGCATGCCCTTTTAGTCATCAGCAAATCACGTCCTGTTGAGCACATGATGGAGCTCGCTGTGTCTGAGTACAGCTCTAAGCTGTACTTGATCTTTAGAAGCAATAAATGTCTTTGGATTTTGGCGGGAAAATATTCAACTGTAGCTAGGAAACATTCATGACCAAATATGATGAAAATGTAACAGTGCTTTAACTAAAGTGATTATTAACTAAACTATTTGTTAAGCTTCAGCAAATAATATATTTTTGATGGCTCAAACTCAAATGAAGTAAATTGTAGAATAGTATGCTTAAATTGTTAATTTGTGGCATAATTTCTTAAAAAAAACGGTGCAGCTCCAATACTGAACTCTGAGGAAATATATGATGTATTTTAAGCATTAAAAGTATGCTGCACATTGCTGCAGTGTGAGCTTTCTATTGTCATCAGTATTTGAAATGATAGTTGTTTATTCTGAATAAACAGGGATTTAGCAGACCATGTAGACTATCCTCAAGGTCATAGACTATCCTCAAGGTCATAGACTATCCTCAAGGTCGTAGACTATCCTCAAGGTCGTAGACTATCCTCAAGGTTGTAGACTATCATCAAGGTCATCGTCTATCATCAAGGTCATCGTCTATCATCAAGGTCGTAGACTATCATCAAGGAACTTGTAGACTATCATCAAGGTCGTAGACTATCATCAAGGTTGTAGACTATCATCAAGGTTATATACTATCATCAAGGTTGTAGACTATCATCAAGGTCGTAGACTATCATCAAGGTCGTGGACTATCATCAAGGTTATATACTATCATCAAGGTTGTAGACTATCCTCAAGGTCGTAGACTATCATCAAGGTCGTGGACTATCATCAAGGTCATAGACTATCATCAAGGTCGTAGACTATCATCAAGTTCGTGGACTATCATCAAGGTCGTAGACTATCAGAAGGTCGTGAACTATCAAGGTCGTAGACTATCAGAAGGTCGTAGACTATCATCAAGGTCGTGGACTATCATCAAGGTTGTGGACTATCATCAAGGTCGTAGACTATCCTCAAGGTCGTAGACTATCATCAAGGTCGTAGACTATCAAGGTCGTAGGCTATCATCAAGGTCGTAGACTTATCATCAAGAATCAAGGGTTGTGACTCAACATGACACTAATTCAAGGGTAGTGCCACTGTCTCAAGAGTTATGCCATGACTTCATGAGGCATGATACGACTTTAAGGATCATGACATTACCCACAGTTAGTCACAGTTTGTAGAACAGTTATGTTATTAGTTCAGTTCTGTGTTGCATCAGATTCTATAGGTCTTTGTTGTTGTTGTTCAGCATGGTCATCCGTACATCTCCGCCATGGTTAACAACGGTACGTTGCACTATGATCACGACCGTGACGGGACCCACACAGAGCTTGCCGGGTGTGAGGCGCGCTTCAGAGCATCGCAGCACGACACTTTCGTTGCTATCCGCTATGAGAGCAACAAGCTGACGGTAAGTCAAACTTTAGCAGGCCTTTTAGCGAGCTTGTGATTAGTTAGATTTGTGCATAGCTATGATAAGTGTAGTAGGAATAGATTTCTTTTTATATTGAAATCAAGGTAAAAATAAGACATCATCTTAAGTTTCGTCGATAGATATGAATGTAAAAGCTCGAGAAGCATAAGAAGTGCCATTCGTTTAGATTTGGTTTGGGTCTTATTGACGTTTTGGGAGGGCTTCAATGTTAACTAATGTTGTTAAATAATGTTGTTCTCTACAGGAAAACTATGCATTCAACAAAGAATTTCCCCCAAACCCCTAGTGTGCGCCGCCTTTGCTCAGAAGAGATTTAATTTTTGATGATTTGAGCCGATTTTTGTAGCTTAATGACGATTACGATATGAAATTGTGATAAAACTGGTTGTGGTTCTTCAGGTTTCTAATATTTTTGGTCACCGTTATGTCGCTTAATTTTTGGTGCTGTGCGAAATATGAGCGTACCTTTGCATTAGTGTGCAGCTTTTTCATAAAACTTTTATAATCTAGGTGAGTAGAATGTGATTTATTATATTGTTAAACAATGTCAACTTTTGCCATCAGATGTATACATTTATCTGCTTATGATCCCAAGATGCGTTTAGTCCAGTTATTCAACATTGTTGATGCGCCGAGTCATGTCGTTTATTCTGTGCTAAATAAGATTCTTGTAAAGTGTTGTGATTGGAAGTTGAATCGGAGCTCTGGTTTTATTTTCCATCATCATCAATCATCATCGCCTGTTTATAGTCTACTATTCGCTTTCGCAAGATGTCTGTGCTGAGCACAGGTACAGACTTAAACTAATGTCCCCTGACGGCTCGCTAATGTCTCCTGACGGCTCGCTAATGTCTCCTGACGGCTCACTAATGTCCCCTGACGGCTCGCTAATGTCCCCTGACGGCTCACTAATGTCCCCTGACGGCTCACTAATGTCCCCTGACGGCTCATTATGGCTGAATTTTGACCACTGCATGCCCTTCATAACATCAAACCGTTCCGGGAAAAGAGTGATTTCCATTTAATTAAATTTTCATCTAGATGATATTGTAAGTATCATCTATGTTGATGTGGATAATTGTTGAGTTAAACTGTTGTATAAATATTGTCGACTCGACTCTGTGTGTTCAGGTATCGGTTGATATCGAAGGCAAGAATGCGTGGAAGCCGTGTTTTTCCGTAGACGGTGTTCGTCTGCCGACCGGCTACTATTTCGGTGCCTCAGCTGCGACGGGAGAGTTGGCAGGTACATTACAGCTCAGCAATGGATTATAATGATTTTCTTTAATTAATGTACAGTGATACAAGTGATTTATTTGTACCTCAGAATGTCAGAGAAGGGTATGAAAAAGAAGTGCTGCATGATTACATACATAATTAGTTTCAGTTATTGACTTACACAAATCATTGAATATCTGATCACACTTTTTCTAAGGGTGAACTGTGTTCCCTTTTTTTCTTCACGACTCCACAATTGATAACCTTTTAAAGTTAAATTGTTTAGCTTAATTTTTTGCATTGTCTGCATTGAGTGCATATCTGCACATAGTTGGCAGTCTACCCTTCTGGGTTTTGATCTGGACAGCTTCTAAGTTTGCACACTTCTTCACTAGTTTTTGCTCGTCTCCTTTCTCTTTATATATCCATGCAATTTCAGGTTGCTTCGTCTTTTGACAACTCTCATAGGATACAGATGCAGAATACCCAATGATGTGTTTCTTTGAATGTGTGTATTTCTTTATTTTGTGCTAAGTAGAAGAAATATATTAAATATCTATTTGTTACATATGTGGATTTAAAGTAGAAGAAAGTTATTTGGATCTTAGTGATGTGTTATGAGATTTTTCTCAATTTAGCTGATCATGGTGATACGTAACTATAATGTATATAAATGTTTGTAACTATTCTGTTGCTGCTGCAGATAATCACGATATCCTGTCGATCAAGCTTTACGACATTGCTGTCGAACCAGTCGTAAGATCTCTCTTTCTATCTACTGCTTGAAGTTATGATATTTTCTAAATCATATGCAATTTACATATGTACATTGTACATATACAATATTTACGCAATTGCAGATTCAGATACAAGGTGTATTGATAATACATGAATGCATATGTATTGACGTGTACTGTGTAATCATTGTAAGATTTTATTTTATTATCTGTCAAGAACTTCCAGTCAAAATGATCAAGCATTAAATTCTATTTAGAATGAATTTAATTTTAAAGTAATTTTTTAAAATTACTTTGTATCTATGGTCATAAACTGATTGTTTTTTAGACTCGGTCATGAGGCACTATTTCTGTGATCTAGTGTCATGATGTCTAAGATCTTAGAAATAGATTGTACATTGACCAGACTTTCTTATCGTTGTGTAATTAATAACTCGTTACTGGCCAGGTTTCATACTTTTTTGTAATACAAAGCACTTGCTTTGTAATGGGATGCCTGCCTCTATACTAAGAAATAAATACTAAGAACTGTAGCACATTTGTCAGTAATGCTGATTTTCGCATGACATTTATGTTTCAGACTTGTTATTTATGTCTGAGTTTACTAAGGCTGTGTTGTGATTCTGTAGAACGATGGAACTGATTATTCAGCAATTCTTCCGTCGGCTGATAACTTTGCTGCTCCTCGAGGTATTATAACACATTTCTCTGTGGCTCACACCTCTAATCCTCTGGATTTTTTATATTTGTGTTCATTTTTTTGTTCTTTTATGGTACGTTTTAGAACGTGAACGGTGAGATTTGTGTTAACTGGAATATTCTTGCAATTCTTGTTTCCATTCTTTAAACTGCCGGTGTGGCTCCTCATTATTAACAAGGTAAAATAAATAAAACTGTTGGTGTAAGGATGGGCATCATTCATTGAATTTCATGTTGCAAGTTTTGCTTCAATCTATCTGAAAATGATCGAGTGACGGGTGCAAGGAAGATGAAAATAATGGATGATCGGGTGGAGCATTTCCAGCCGCTTATCAATTTGCGTGATGTCTGAATGATTGAGTCTGGTTTGTATCATAGTGACGTAAAAAAGACAACTATTTTAGTAGCATCATTATGTGTATCATATTGTTAATGAAGCTTAGGTAAATGATCGTCATTGTGCTCTAACTTTGTCAATATTATCTTTTAATAGTTGCGAGCCAGTGTTAGAAGTGGCTACTGTCAAGAACGGCTCTCTCATTGGAAATTAACATGGATTAAAATATTAGATAACTTTCACTCATGGCAAACGTTTTAAAACTACTATCCACTAGTCCATTTCGGCTGCTCATCTTTGCAATAATTCTAACTGTTTGTTATCTATAGAACATATCCATGGTTCGGACAAAGGTGGTCATGCCTCTTCCAGTGGGGAGGGAGGTGGCTGGAGCACGTTGCTACTCATCATCTTCTTCCTCATCGTCATCGTTCTTGGTGCTGGAGCCGCATTCTTCTTTTACATGAAGTCGAAGGAAAAGAAACGGCTGTATTAGCGGCGTCCAACCGAACATCTCATCATCTCACCATCATCCTGTGCTGTAGATTTCTGTATCAAGTAGCTTTGACTTTGTGGGCGGAGCCTAGCATTAGCAACAACGACGCAGTCTGCATTTACGTTGCCACTGCAGTTGTGATTCAGGTTTCATTCTATTTGTGACTTGCTGTGACGGTTCTTAGCCGGACGTTTTGCCATGTGTTAGGATCTACGCTGTGCTGGATTGCTGTTTGAATTTCCTGTAAACAGACAATGTATTGAACTATGTATGACCTTATGCTGAACTCCTCGGTGGTATGTTGAGCTGTTCATGTAAAGATTATAGTGTATTGAACTACTGATGACTATCTAATAGTATATAATGAACTACTTATCATTGTAGGAGGTATTGATGCAGCATATTTGAACAAGGGATGATTTATACTTGATGTATTGAACGATGTATTGAACCAGTATGTATTCAAATTTGTACTAATGATTATGTGCTAATTTATCAAATTGTGTCACAAAGTCTGGAATTGCTGTCTAGTTTGAACGAACAAAGAAGTTGCTGAGTTTGCATCTGTTACCCGTGAACACGATGCATTTTTCATCGCGTTGAATTCATTTAATTATGATTTTTCTATCTCCGGCATACTTTCCATTGACCACCTATGATCTTCCACCGACTTGCTGCCAACAATGTATGCTTCATTGAATAGCCATGGGACGTTTACTCGTATTTTGGGGGATGATAGTTTTGCGCAAGCTGGGTTTGTTTAAATTTGATTTGTGATTTTTGAGTTATTGTTTGACTTGATGCTTGCTGTATTTGATTTATTTTCTGTTTTAATAATTTATTGCATTTGTAAAAACAGATAAAGTATAGCATCATAATTTGGTTCTAACTTTTTTGGAACCAGTGAATTCAACAAATTGACATTTAAGCTTTTATTTCCAGATTCTAGATATTACTTACCTTTTTTGATGGAATTTACTTTTCATATTACTTTTGATTTTTACATTTCTGTATCGTACGGTATTGATCAGCCAAGTTCAGCGTGCCATAAACTTGCACTTCTTACTTTTATATCCAGGTTAAAGGAATCTTGTTATTTCTGATAATTAATTTTGATTTAATTTATGTTTTATTCAATGTTAATTTCTATACTCCTTATTTCTCTGCTTTCATTGTATGGTATAAGGGTGAATGATTTTAGTTCATCTGGCAAATGTTATTGGCAAGTTATGTTTAATTAAAATCTTAAAATACATGTTGGTCGTTTATTAGTAATTTTACGTAGGAAATCTGCTCCTCTGTTCATCTAAGCCGATTTTATGAAATAGCCATATAAATGTCGATTTATTGTTCGAAAATCATCGTCGTTTCCCATGTGTTTTCCATGCCATCATGATTTGGCATTCAAGAGAATTTTGCTGAACCTTTATTAGGCATGATCTGTGATTGGGCATGTTTGATCAACCATACAGAGAGTCATTGAGGCATGGATGCTGTACAGTCGGATTCTCTTCCTGCCAAGATTCTTGCTTAGATTAATGAACATGTTCAGTAACCCTGGGAGTGGAATATTGAAAAGTAAAAGATAGTCAGCTGGTAAAAAATGTTTTTCACTTGTGGTTAAAACGAACGTTGAAGAAATGCTTGTCCTTTTACTTATTCAACGTTTGCAACACTAACATGCAAAAATTGCATAGCTTCTATCTAGCCCATGGTTGAAGTATTGTTTGTATTCTTCACTCTCTCATTTTAATGTATGTGCAAAAATCTTATTTGAAGATGACATTTTATATTTTAATTTTACTTTATCCAATGTAAAGTGTATTGCTTTTGAGTTTTCGGTTCAACATTTTGCATTTAAACATTCAATATGACTCGGATTTGAAGAATGTTGCACCAACAAAAACCAGTCAAGAGTAGTGGATTGAATAATATTATGTACACTGCATGCAGACGTATAAATTCAAGATGAAAAGACTGAAGATTTAGGTAAAATTTCAGTGTTAAGTACATGAACAACGATGCTTTATACAGGTGTGTGCAAATGAGAATTTATGAAACCCATTTTTCGAAATTGAAATCCATATTCTCTAAGTTGACATGCAAGTTTTTTGACGTATAAGTTTTATAGGTCGTGTATCGTGGGCGGTTATTTTTTGTTCGTTCTACATGTTTATTTGTCTTATCATTCTTTTGGTCCCTCCTCATTTATTTACAGATAGCCTTATTTTATTTTGATTATTTTGCTCATTTTCCAACTGTCTTGGCCGGCCCTACCCTAGAAAATTCCTGAAACTGCAACTGAGCTTGTACCAGGCATGCACCAAGGACAACAATATTTACCAACTGAAGCATTTCATGAATTTGTTATTTTTAATCTTATCTCTTGAAATCGGATATAATGCTGGGAATTTGAAAGTGAATGAAAGCGCTTGAAATAAATAAGAAGATGTATGAAAATAAATCAAATAAATATTTATTTGTATATATCTGTAATACACACGTCTTTCTATAAGAGAAGTCGAAGCTGTAATTGATTGCGTGTAAACAATAGTAATATTTACTTAATTTAAGATTTGCAAATGCCATGAGCACATGAAATACAACAAGTGTGTTTGCAGTGTATGTACATGTGTGTGTATTATTGAATGGGGGTAATCAGTAATTATGAAAGCGAGATCAATGCTTAGTTCGGCGATAATGATGAATTTGTTTTGGCGCAACTGAATATGGGGTGTTTAAATTTTATGTTTAAATTTTGTGTATTTGTTTAAGCCTAATGTTTTACTTTGTACAACAATGCACTATACAGTATAATCAAAAAGTTACTTAGTTGTGTTTGTATTGTAAGCTGTTCTGTACTTCATACATAAATAAGTGTGTCAAGTAACCAGCTTTATCATAACAACTTTCATTATGCAAGTGTGTCACATACCAAGCTTTAACAGAATTTATTAACCGATTTAACATGTAATTGTGTCAAATACCCAGCCTTAACAGAACTGATTACATATGTAATTGTGTCATGTGACACGATTAGCTGCTATCGTATGTAACCTACCTGGTTCTGTGCTGTCCTTTATATGATGTCACTGATGTTGTACACTCCTGCAATGTTGGCCGAATGCGATCTCTCCGCAAGTTTTGTGTACATTTTTACTGCGAGTCGATATTTGTTTGTACATTACTTGTATGTTAATTGCGTGTGTGCATATGTTTGTACCGTATATTGCGTGCACGGATTTATTGTGCATCGTGCATGCAGAGAATATATGTGCAGGTGTGTGTATGCAGAATTGTCTGGAAATCTGGATGTTGAATGTTTGCTAGTGTTTTCCTTGTCTTGAGCATTCTGTTGGTTAGACGGTCTGACGTTCCACAAGTTTTGTTTTCCCAGTTTGGTATTATTTAATGAAGAATAGAGACAGTATACTATTGTGTTTCCTTGTTTGTGTGAGTAGTATTAAATAGAAATTTTGACTACTACGAATTTACAAATTGTTATTATACTTAGTTCTACTTAATTATGTTGATTTTCTTCTCCAAAAATGTGATTAATTTTCAATATAATATTCAAACAAGTGTTTTAATTTTTAATTACTAATTTAACTTTTAAATTTTTGTATAATTAAACGATTGCTTTGAAATAGTTAACAAAATGGTCATTATAAAAATGAATTATTTAAATTATATCTGTTTTAAATAGAGTGCTAATCTGCTGTTTTATTTTAGATTTTTGTCAACTACGGTAACTTCGATGCACATTTGTTAATGATACAGCAATCGTTGTCACTATCTTTTTTTAACCTAACTGAGCTAACCTTGAGCAACAGAAAGCAGTTGAGAATTTGAACAGTTGAAATCTTTGAGCCTGTTGAAATAGCCATGCTCAGTTTACCGTGCTTACTTTAACTCGCGAAATGGAAGCGTAAAAGTGTGAACAAGACATGACATAGGCTTTATGATCCAGGTTTTAGCATTGCCAAAGAGCTTTTCAGCAGTGATGCAGTCCTTGGCCTTGATTCCTTGCCTCAAGGCTGCCATGAAGCACTTTACTGCCTTGCCTTGGCAAATTTTCCAATTGCCTTGCCTTGGCCTTGAAAAAGAATGCCTTGGCCTTGCCTTGGCCTTGAGA
The DNA here is from genome assembly GCA_034694885.1 of Buchholzia appendiculata. Taxonomy (NCBI): domain Eukaryota; kingdom Metazoa; phylum Annelida; class Clitellata; order Enchytraeida; family Enchytraeidae; genus Buchholzia; species Buchholzia appendiculata. Next base: position 1,647 of record JAQFYQ010000607.1, on the reverse strand, counting down.
AAAATGCCTTGACTACATCACTTGTCACAGGTAACCAGTAGAAACCCAGTTCTGTTACTCGAGGTAGAAGAATGCTATATAATCGGATTATACCGGACTGAATGATGATGCTTGTTCATGGGCTACTGATCAATTGAATGAATGAGAGATTGATAAACAGTTGTACACAATGTGACTATTAACTGTGATTAGATAATGGGCTACAGGTAGTCAATTATTGAAAGAGACGAACCAAAAATGTAAGGTAGATGGGTTGAAGGAATATTTTATGAAAATATGCGGAAGAAATTTAGATAATGATGATGATGACGAAGACGTTGGATGCCACAGATTTACCAAAAGTTGGAATATTCTGATATTCATTAAGGTTACTTACGTAAAACAATACGAATGCCACAAATCACATGCAAATGTTAATAAAACTATTTCAGTTGTATTTTAAATATCTATCTCTCTCTAAACATTGGTTTGAAACCTTGGTAAATTCAAGGAAAATAACAAATTTTTTTTAAATATTTGCTCATATATATACTAATGCAATGCTTGAGCCTGCAGTTCTAGTTAGAAGGTTTCGAGTTCAAAGGCAAGTATCTGATACAAGTATCTGCAAGCAACTGAGCATCAAGTACAAACACGAATACATCAAATACAAACGCTGTATCAGGTTCAACCACAAGTACAAGTACCAGCCTCAAGTACCAGTCTTAAGTACAAACACAAGTACCAGTTTCAAGTACAAACACGAATACAAGTACCAGCCTCAAGTACAAGCAAAAGTACAAGTACCAGCCTCAAGTACAAACACGAATACAAGTACCAAACACAAGTACAAATACCAGCCTCAAGTACAAGTACTAGACTCAAGTACGAGTACAAGTACAAGTTTGTCAAGTACCAGCCTCAAGTACAAACCCAAGTACCAGACTCAAGTACAAACACGAGTACAAGTACAAACGCGAGTACAAGAATCAAGCATGCCTCTGTGCAAATTACTTACGACCAGCGTTTCCTTTGAAGTCAGTCTGTGCATCCCTCGCGCTCAGTTTTAAGCCTGGACGCACAAATTCAGATTCACTAGCTTCCACAAATGCAAGCTATAGATTGGATGGATGTCCACTAGCTCAATTCTCCATTATGAAAGTGCTGTAACATATCGAGTGGAATAAATGGCAACGGTTAATGGTGAATGACGTCTGGTGTACAGGTTGGCGAGGTCTGAGATAATAAGATTGTCAAGTGTCGTTACTGTTGTTTCCAATGTTTGCGAAAATTATAAAGGAACTTTGACGGGGAGCGATTGAGCTTTTGAATAAAACATGGTGCAGGATCAATTTAAGCAAAATACAGGTTTAGAAAATGACCATGCTTGAAGGGATGTTTGTTTGCTGCAATTAATTCCAAGAGGAGCAAATTATAATTGTGCAATGAAATTTATTTAACTGATCAAAAGGACTGTTGCATATTTTAACGGAACATGGGATAATGGGAGTGGCATAAATTAAGTAGAATCGATATATAAAGGGATAGAACTTAAATTGATCGAATTACAGTGAAGAAAACTAATTGCAGTCGTACAAGTATTTAGACTAGATTGCATAAACTTGTACGTTTGTAACTTGTGTGCGTTTGTCATACTTGAATTAAAGA
>JAQFYQ010000606.1:0-16139 GCA_034694885.1 Buchholzia appendiculata | reverse complement strand
AAGGGTCCATTGCGACTCATGGATGCATTCCAACACTGGCCAGCAACGGAGCAAAGCCAACTGTGGTCTCCTACAAGGGTCCATTGCGACTCATGGATGCATTCCAACACTGGCCAGCAACGGAGCAAAGCCAACTGTGGTCTCCTACAAGAGTCCATTGCGACTCATGGATGCATTCCAACACTGGACAGCAACGGAGCAAAGCCAACACGACATGGTGAACTTTGGCCTATACGTGATTGTGCTCAACCACATTCAAGTGGCTCATGAAAATACAGTGCACTTTTTCTTCTGGCAACCCAAGACGTTCTGAACCAATTGAGTACAATATTCGTGATGTAAATGTGACAAGAAGCATTATTACAATTGACTATTTTGCAAAGAAAGTCCGTTTGGCATCTTTGGATCCATCTACGTACGTACACTATTAAGCAAAATATGCAAATTTATGTAACATTGATCACTATTATTCTAGAAATAGCCATTGGATGATAATCATATCAAATTTGGCATTAATTAATGTTTTTATAGTTCTAAATGAACTGCAGAGCCTTAATTAAGAGTTGAATCGACTGTTTGACTATAAGATCTGCCTAAAGCCCAGTCATGAAAATGCCAAGAGCTCTTGCTGGTATGGAATCCCACTGTTTCTTGTGATCAATAGAAAACAGCACATGATACTTATAAATTAATAAGTGCCATGTTATATTTATGTAAAGCCATAAAAATAATTTATATAACTGAACCTTCTCTTTAAGCCAGCTAGAGGGCAGCTAGAGATATGAGCTAGAGATATGACTGTGAAAGTGTGAAGCCAGTTGTTTGTAAAGCAGCGCGATAAGCGCCAGCACTAGATATCTGCATCAAAACTGCTCTCCACATCCTCGAAAACCTCGATCAAATGAAGAAACAAACATAGCGTATTGATTTAATAGCAAATCTTCTTGTTTCTAAAATAATTCATCAAGCAATGCACACAAATAAAACCAAGCAGCTAACGAAACTTGCCGTTTGCTGAATACAAATCATAAATATATACAGTAATACGATTTAAAAATTCAATCACAAAATATACAAATTCATAACAATTGATATAGAACACAATAACCTAGCTTCATAGCTCAGGCAGTCAACTTCAGAATTCATCAAACTTTGGACAAACAGTTAATAAATTAACAAATTTCTTCATTCACAAATTTAATTCTTACGTAGTCAATATTAACAACTCAATCGGCACACAATATTATTCAAAATATAATTCTTTAATTTCATTTTTTGTATCAAGCATTAATCAAAAGTAATGATCACGACATATTCGACCCAATCAAACAAAAACTAGTCTTAAATCGTACGTTACACAATTTAAAGAGTTCAATATTGATTGACAATTTATTTCTAACCTTGAGACAAACAGCAGGATCTTTAGCAGGTTATCACTGTTTCAGTACAAACTTTCATGCGTGGAATATTTGTTTACCATGGGATACTTAGTTCGTCGGACAAGATGACAATAGTAATATTTTATTTATATTCCAATAATATCCTATTTTCGATATTATACGACGAACATTACAAAATAAAACAAATAACATAAACAGTCATATTGAACAGAGGACCAACACACAGAGAAATCAATTACCCCTGTGGAGGAGGAATTGTGAATATTGTCCCTGCACAGCCGAGTAAAGATCATGTAACAAGAGGTTACTAAGGGTTAGTTGTCTGATCAGAGTTGTAGCACGAGCATAGACTAAAACTACCCACTTTTGGTTCTTTCATGGTGGTGGGGTTAGACTGTGCTTGCAGGTACTACCGAAACAAAGAACAGAATATCCTTCTATGTGAAAGGAATATCACCATATTTCTGATACGGATTGGCGTCAGCAAGGGCATACGAGCCCTGATGGATAACAGTTCAAGTTTATACCTACCTGCGCCCTGCAGCCATCTTGAACAAGTGAACAGTAGATTATAAACGGATGACGATACAGTAGCTCCTAAACATTTTCTGTCCTTTGTACAAATTGCAACAATTTAGTATATTATACTAGTCACATTTCCAATTGAAACTAGGCTAGTACAATTATTTCATTGTCAGTTTAGTGGTTATAAGAAAGAACAAAATCACTGCTTCATCCGGCTGCTTGGCTCCGGACCAAACATCAGAAGTATCGGGGAAAAATTGACACAAATATTTGACCTAAATCTAGTCACCAAAAAGAGATGGTCGTTTAACACTCGAGTTCTTAAATCAAGAAAATTCCTCCCACAAATCAAAATGTATGACACCGTTTAAATACTTCACAAGAATTGTGATCTTCATGACATGAAGATTAATCAACAGCTGCTAATTATTTTGAGTCCTGAGGGAAACGTTTCTACATAAGAACATGACGCAATATCCTAAAACTATACTACATCGGATAGCAAGACAATATTGTCTACTGTTTACTTACTAAAGAAACACCTCAAATAAACAATTCAACCAGAACACACACAATCAGGAAAGCGACCAGAGATGATACGTCAGCAAGGTGGCGCTCAAGCACCGAGACAATCAGCTTCCAAGCAGATAAACAGGTGGCTTAAACAAAGCTTTATCATTCTACAAATACCTTGTTGATTATTCAGTCCTATTAATGCCAATGAAATTATTCTATCAGTCCATCGTTGATGCATTTCGTACTGATGGTCTTTATGATCATCACCCTGTCATCAATAACAAGTGCTTTAACATTTTTGCTACGAGGCAGACGAACGCCTACCGGCTCTCAGACGCGCAAGAATCTCGAGGACAGCGCATAAAGTGCGTAAGAAACGCGAACCTGTCGCTGAACGTCGACCGGCAATAGTGGCACTGAAAGGTCGTGTCGTTGCCATGACAACCGAGATGTAGGACGTAGACGCTGTATTCAGGGAAGAGTATGTTGCACGGAGTGCAGCGAAAGAGTCGCGACTCTTTGACGAGCGTCTCTATCAGCGCCTGCGTGCACTCGTCACTGTCGTCACTGTTCGTCCGACCAGGTGTCGCCACTGTCCGCGTATCAGTGTGTCGTTCTTGTCTGTGTGCGGGGCTGTGAGACCTATCGTCGTGACTACCATCCCGCTGTATTGGATAATCGTTGCGCCGACCGAAGTCATTATCACGCTGTTGTGACGATGCTGACGGTACGCTGTCCTTGGCACGAGGAGAATATTCAAGTCGCTCAAGCTTTGCATTAGCGGACGGTTGGGAGAAATATTCTACTTCGCCTGACAATCGTCTATCGGATTCATTCGTAACGTTCTCCCGCTTGAGCATCGAATCGTATCCATTCATGAACTTCTTACCGGCCGTGGTATCTAGCTTAGCGTCACCCGTCCCAAACTGTTCGATGTGATCTCTCATTGACGCAGGACCTCCCGTCGTGTAAGCACCAGAATCAAACAACGAAGAACCTCTTCGGAGACCTCGGTGACCTTGCTTGAACAGATGAAGTGGCTTGAGCCCTCCAAAAGGTCGGCTCCTCTGCATTCTCTGTCTGCCCATGCTGGTTCCAAGCCTCTGCGTCGTTCGCTGTAACATGAAAGCTTGAAGTTCATCGAGAGACGGTTTCACGTCAAAGGCGTCTGATACGTACGTGCAGTCGGACGACGTGACGTCGAGAGAATCATTGCCTCTTCCATCCATCCCATTCCATACATCATCCCCGTGATGCCTTCTTCCATCTTGTTCTTTGTGGTCTCCGTTTGCTCGAGACAAATGTCCGTCTGTTTCCATGTCAGCTTGTCGACGGTCGAATTCAGCCTGGGATCCCACGAAGGAACTAATCGGCGACAATCTCGAACCATAACCAGACATCAACTGATCACTCGACCTCCGGTGCTTCGGTCCAGCGTATCCTCCGAACCCCTTCCCATTCCCAGCATCCGCCCCTGGCACCACGTTCTTTATAAATTCTCCTAAATTGTCTTCGGCACCCAAGTCACCGAAAGTTCCTTCGTCTGCCTCGCTGGCATCAGTACCGCCGTGCTCCGCCTTGATGTGTCGGTGCAGCGCGCTCGGTCGGTCCACCGCAAATAGACAGCCGACAATAGGGCAGTGAAGCGTACCATCCCCCGGGTCGGTGTGTGTCGACAAGTGAGTGTTGAAGTTTGACTTTGAGGCGAATCGTTTGAGGCAGAAGTGACACTTGAACGGTCGTTCTCCGGTGTGAGTGCGCACGTGCTTGGCTAGGTTACCGGTGAAACGTGTCATGTAAGGACAGTACTGCACAACACAGACACAACAACAGAGAGTAGACAGTGTCACGCAAACATAGACACACACACATCCACACAGTGAACAACAACAACACGGGCATAGTAACAGCAGAGAGCAGACACTGTCACGCTTTAATCACATCAACAGTCAAACATTGATTAGTAGCCTACATGTATGACATACAATGCATACAGTACTGACATCAAGCATACGACACCTGCATGCATTAACATGCTTGCATTAAGCATACCATATAGTCTGCACTACACAAGAGAACATATAGATGAGAACAACAGCTCGATTGACAGTTTTAAAAATAAGTTGGATTAAACATACTGTACATATCCTTTGGACTTGTATTACGACCATGAATCTATTTTCCCTGAAAGTGCATGACAACTGTTCAACACGATCATGTAATACAGTTACATCAAGATGTTGTGTATTATTATTTATTATCATATGAAAAGAGTGCTTCCATCACATTATCATTTAATCTGATGACAACTGGTCATCAAGCTTGCTCAGTCAATGGTCGACACTACTCATCCAAAGCAACTTAGGCATTGTAATAAGAAGACAGAGAACGCAACGAGATTACATGGAAACTAGGCCAAGCAATAATACCTACTTACTATTGATCAGACCTGACCTCGATCTCATAAATACTAGGTCAGGCAATAATACCTACTTACTATTGATCAGACCTGACCTCGATCTCATAAATACTAGGCCAGGCAATAATACGTATTTACTATTGGCCGGTGACACCTGACCTGACCTAATCTACACGCCAAAGTAGGATGGGCTGTTTCTCCTATTTCAGCCATTATTTTATTGCGTTCTCCGTCTTCTTATTATAAAAGTCTTTGATCCAAAGATAACTCACATTGCAGCAGAGGAAGAGAACTTTGTTAGGCACAGTAGATCCAGCAAGTGTAGGCTGTGAACGTTGCTGCTGGTGACCTGGACTACTCATCGGTGACCCTGGACCGATCAGCTGACCCTCGGAACTCATCATCACTCTTTCTGTACGACCTTCAGATACCTACAACAATGATGAAGAGCGTTGTAGTGTAGGTCCAATACCAGCTAGAATCTTCTTATCTGTAAGTAATACAAATGGCATAGTTCCATGAATTCAAGAAGAGATCATATAGTATTAGCAAATTTAGCAATATAGTATTATTTATACGACTACATTTACTTATAATCCTAATAAATTAATTACAATTGGAGTGTCAAAGTGCTGGGATTGGTAACTCTCATTGTCTGGCGATCATTCTAATAAAACCATATTTAATATTACATCTTCTTATATATGCATGAACATAGGCCTATTTATACAATAATTGCATAAATTTTAATTCTGAGAGACCGGTAAGAGCTAGGAATACACTTTGAAAGAAGAATTTAATTATGCTTATTATTTTCAAGAAAACTGTTTCATAGACAATAGTAACCACAAATCATCATCATCGTCGTACGAACAATTATATAAATAATAATCCTAATATTTGATCTTTGCACGCGTTAATCTATTTAATTCATTCTCGACACTTGCACTCCTAACTCCACTCACCTATCTCACACCTATCTCTAGCCTAATCCGGTAGATCAGATCACGTGACAGTTGTACGTCACGAATCACGTGACGCGTGTATGGGCGGGGCAGGGAGGGGCAGGAAAGCCTAACAAACCTTGTACAGTACAGAGGACTAAAAGTACTTGACACTCAAAGTACTTATCAACTAAAGAACAGGGAATAAGCTCCATGCCAGTACAGGGCGAAGCAGGTAAAGCGACACCAGATGTGTCGGAAATCGCATCGAATCGCGGAAGATGCATCGAGACGTCGCGAAAACCGCATCGCAGAATTCTCTTGAAATTTTTAAATGTATTTTTAAGACATGCAGGGCCGCAGACAGGATTTAATTGAGGGGGGGGGGTAATAATTTTGACGACCTTTTTTAGGCTTTTCCCAAAATATCATTTCGGAGGGTTTTCACCTCAAAATGTTGTTAACGACCTTTTCAACAATTTCTTCATAAAACATTTTAAATCTGAAAAATCGGGAGGGGGCTTGAACCCAAATCCCCATTAATTACGGCCCTAAAGTTATGGAAGCACGATAAGAAAAGCAGAAGATAGACTTACCCAGATCAAGTTATAAGCAACATTTAAAACTGATATATAGGCTAACTCATTTAAATTGGCGCATGTGCTAACTCGCATTAGCTATAATATGACTTAAGAAAGATGTAGAAGCTGCTTAAGAAGATTGTGTTGCACTCCCTTGCTAAGACGTGCCTGTATCTGAAATTCTGAATGACTGTGGGTTATACGTAACCGTGGGTTACGTACATTCCATTCTCGAACTCATGCGTCATGCAAGCTGAATGCGTCCCAGCTAGTTAAAGGAGGCTGTCGTGCAGTGTGGGTGATGTTGAAGACCCAGTAGGTCTTGCATGCATGGTCATGGTCATTAATCATTATCATGATACCGATGCGATTAGCCTTTTTTAAATTGTATCGACTGTCAAATTATGGACTTATAATGGCCTTCGCTCAAAATCTTGCCTAAAAATTTGACAAAATGGGCCTATCTGCGAGCCATTGGTCTATCGGTCCTTATCATAGAATATTTTACATCTATGGGATACTTGCGCAGTGACCCTGCGTAGGAAGCTGTTGTTAACCAATTAAACCATCAAAAATCATTATAGTGACACAAACTCGTCTTTTTATACAAAAGTGAATAAATACTGTGCCTATTACAATATAAAATATCTTACAATTGGCAAATACGAAATTATACGATTTATATAGCTAATTATATTTCTGTGTGAAATTCTGTCAAACAGTCAGTGCAGATCTCGAGCTCTTACGGAAATGTCCAAACGTTGAGACTTGACGATGATTCCTTCCGGATCTGAATAATAGTTAACGTTCGAGCATTAATTGCGCGCGTGCTATGCAATTAATGTGTGCTTATCGAGTACCCAGTGCCCACAGGGCGAATTCTACTGAGATCACATCGTTAACTATCGAACAGGACATAATGTTCGAGACTCAGTAGACAACTAGCTAAGAGATAGCACTATGTCGACGGGGTCATAAAAACACATTTGTTGTATCAATTATGTCCCCTGCAATCTTCCATTATAAGCTTAAGTAAGCGTTGGCAGCCGGAGAATCTTTATTCTATCTACAAACAACAGTTTTCAAGCGCAGTCGTTATCAATTTCGTTGCTCGTTGTTGAACCGACTCAGGATTATCAATTATACATTGCATGTATGGACTGAATACACAGTTCGTAAAGGCTAGTCCCAATGACTGCGAATTAATACATAAAAAGAATCAAAGAATCAAATAATATAAAAGAAACAGTAATGATAATGATGAGTTTCTGAATATTATTATCCCATGCGGACAACACTAAATACTGTAAACGACAACTAACAGAGAGTCCTCTCTTCCTTCTAACAGCAAATACGAGTAATAAGTGATACTCATCAGTATTAAAAAAAACCAGCAAGGCTTAAAATTAATCCATTAAAAATAGCTGTAGAGTATGGACGGAAATCTTTCCCAGTTTAAAATAAGCAGATACGGTTGTCGATATACTATACAGTCCACTACCACATTTGTTTATTTATTTTACAAAGTAATAAAATATACAAATTAGATTGAAGTGAAAGTTGAGTAATTTGTCGTCCAATGAGCGAGCAAGCCGAGGCAACGAGGGAAGAGGAGAAAGAGAAAGAAGAGGAAGAAGAGGAGAACTGCGAGGACGATGCTGCAAGTGAAGGAAAGACGGGGTCTGAGGAGGAGAGCGTGTACAAGGTGGACCGAATAGTGGGAGCACGCAAGAAAAAGGTACGGATCACCTGTATCAGGAAGCGGAGGGGTTATTTACATACCATGCACGCACCTTACAGTATTATTTATTTACTACTATTTTTTTTGCACTCTACGCTATGCGGTATAAATAAACATGCCACCGGTAGACAGTTAAATCTATGTTATCTTTATATATTTCTCCAGGTCTCCTGCACTGAAGTTAGGACTATTTCATATAAGGATAGGGTTAAAATTACAGTAGTTATGTGTCTTTATGACTGCTTGTATGTTGGTATATAAATTTTTTGAATATTTTATGTGTACGTGTTTGTGGCTCGATGAACGACAAGATCGCCGCGATGTTAAAGCCAGCAATTTGTTAAATTATTGTTCCAATTGGGCTTGTGGGACGCTTATTTGGTGATCCTGCAGTTTAGCTCACACATGGGAAAAAATCAACAGGGAGGGTTACGTGTTCAGAAAAATCATGAAAAAAATGTTTAAAATATTGGAATTTAAGGATGGAAAAATGTTCTCTAGGTCCTACCCTAACCCTAACCCCAACCAAAACCCGACTTATAACCCTAACCCCAACCCTAACCCTACCTTAACCCTAGCAGTTTCCCATGTGTGAGCTAAACTGCAGGATGACCGCTTATTTTACCAGTGGCAGGTGGAACTTTTAGGGTGGCATGTTTATTGCACATCACTATTTGCTATTAACTATAATGCTTGTACAATTTACACCATATGCTTTTAGGCTTTTCTTGTACTACTTGAATTCCCTGCAGTTTATTGATGAATGCTTGTTATTATTTATGTGGATATTGTTATGCAACAGGTAAAATTGACAGATAATTGTATATGCCTACTTAATTCTATTTCCAGCGTTTGTAAACTGTTTGAGACGTTAGTTAAGTTGTCGCCACATTTTCTAGCACCGCATTTTTCTTATCAGATTTTGGTAATTTCTGAAACTATTAATTTATTGAATGCGAGTAAATTTTCGTTTGTGTACAGTCACATTATTGTGAACTTTTGGGAATAACGAAAGTTTGGTGATGAAAATATCCGGTTATGGAAAATGTGGTTATAGCTTGACGAATGTACTGTTGAGGCAGTCGTTTGTAGTCAATGGAATAAGTAACATATAGGATAAGTAACACACACGCATGCACGTCAGTTAACACGTTTGACATACAGACGAAATAGTTGCATGCTTCTTACTTAAATACATGCATACGTGCATCATCATCGTCGACATAAGCAACCGTTTAGACTACGCACTTTCGCAAGATTTTTGTGCTGAGCGCAGATATGGTTTAAAGTTTTACTATAGGACTGATGTGTTTAAAATGTCTATTCTGTATTATATGTACTGATGTACATTAAGGCAGTTGTCTGGACAATAACCGTTGATGATGACTATATTTTAGGGTAGGAAACAGTACCTTGTTCGGTGGATCGGATTCGATTCGTCCGGTGATACATGGGAGCCCATGAAAAACCTCGTTGGCTGCGAGAGTAAAATACAGACTTTTGAAGATCAGAGATTGGCGCTGAAGGTGTTGTAGCGTATGCTTACGTACACGTTTATGTACACGTGTTTGTGCACTGTGGGCATAGTCAGTACATTTAGCCTCCCTCTGACAACTGGGTCAGGTCAATTATCCTCCCTCTGACAATTTGGTCAGTTCATTTGGCCTCCCACTGACAAATTTGTCAGTGCTATTAACCTTCCAATGGCAACGATTCATTGATACCTGATCTGATTTGGCGTAATAAATCAGACCAAACATCTGTTCCAGCAGGCCAAGAGTTTGATTTTTGGAAGATTAAAGAAATATTAGACACTTATATTTTCACTTTCAGTGAATGAACTTTCTTGTTCTGGGTTTCCAATGTTATTCTTGTGAACAACACGGTTTTGAATTTATTTAATCTGAAAATTGTATGTAATATTATTCTTTCAGGCACAAAACATGTTCAGTATTTTATTTCAGTATTTTATGCTGCACAAGTTACCAATAAAACTAGCACCACATTGTGTCACGTTTCTTTACTTTTGACAAAGGAATAGAAATGGACGAACTTTAAAATTAAGAAATGATTCCTACCGTAACTGATCGGTACTGGCTAGGCCCAGTTAAATGTGTGATTGTTTTCTGCATGATTTTGTGCATGCATGATGTATCTTATCTTACTTGAAATAAGTCAGTGTTCCTTGTTCTTTCTTTCTTTCCGTTCCTTTGTTTTATATCAATCAATCATTTGTGTATTAAACCATTTGAATATTTCTAAGACGCTGTTAATTTGCACGCAAGATATTTTAGAGTTTGATTGCTGCCTAATGATTATTTGTGTGAATTTCAATGAAAGTGGAAACTCAGTTTTCTTACTGTGTCCTCCCTTAGTTATTTTAGCCTCCTGCTTTGCGTGAAAATTTTGATGTTATGCTGAGAAAGAGAATGTATTGGGTTTATTTAGTGTGTACTGAATATAAGGGATCAATATTTAGATGCAAAGCCTGTGGGTTTGAGGGATGACCCCTCAGTGTCCAGATACAAAGTATGTGGGTTTGAGGGATGACCCTTCAGTGTGTTTATGTATAGTTTCATTGTAAAGTTTATTGGCCCTCATTGTCTAGAAGTAAGGTGTGTGGATAAAGAGGGATGGCCCTCAGCGTCTAGATGTAGGCATATATAAGGTATATAGGTAAAGTTGGATGGCCCACACTATCTGAATGTGTGTAGATAAAGAATGACTCTAATATCTAGTGTGTGTATTTAAGTGGTATTGTGTGTGGCAAGGGTTGCCAGTGATGCCACTGGAAGAATTCTTAGAGTGTAACACTCTACATAGACCTAATGATAACTTGATACTCTGATCACCAGATGGTTTTGATAACATTTATCTAATTCAGTATCATATGATATGAATGATGTTATGCTTAGGCCGGTAGTTAATTATTTAATTATATAATTGGTCCATTAATCAAATGGTGCAATTGTTGCTATGTAACTGGCAAGTGTTTACGGTACAAACTTGTGTGGTTGTTTCCTGTTGCCTTCCTAAGTAGACATTTGTTATCTATGGCTTTGAAAAGCTATCTACAAGTAGCGCTATGTTCTTTCTATGAATGTCAGGATTTGTACGTGGCTGAGAATGATATATTGCACGAATCTTTGTAGGATCCTAACTCAGTACCTCCTGGGCAGGTATCCTTTACTTTGTTCTACGGGCACGTTAATTTTCACAGAGTGGCATGTCAGATCGTCAAGTTTTCTTTTTTCAACAGTGCGGTCTAAATTCGCTCGCTTCACATTATTTATAAGCGGAATATAAAAAAATAAAGACTTTATTTTTTCAGTTTGTTTTTAAAACTTGTACCAAGTTCCGTGTGTTATGTTGATTAGGATCCTGCAGAAACGGCAGTGGCAGGGGACGATGATGAATCATCCGTTTTGGACGGTTCTCACGAAACGATCGAAGAGAACATGGAGGCAGACGGCAGCAACTCGACATCAAAGAAGAAAGCGAAGAAAGCGACGCCGAACAGAAAGAAGAAAAAGCCGAGTTACTTCTACGTGTCGACCGACGACGAGGAGGCCGACACGATCAAGGATCCGTTCTGGCGGAACCTCAGCGAAGGCATCATGGACCTCGAGCCGGGAGATCCTGATGACTCCACTCCGGCCTCCAAGGGTCGGACGTCAAGGCCACGATCAGCCTTCATCAATGCAACGAAGAAACTCGCTGGTGCATCCACTGGGGCTCCTGCGGAGACACCGACACCCGCCACAGGGAAATCTTTGAGATCTGGACGGGGTAGAAAGAAGACTATGACTCCAGTGGTGGATGATAATGAGCATGTATCTGATGCTACGAGTGGTGATGAAGAAGATGTAGATAAGGCCGGGGGTCAAGAGGTCGTACCTGGTAGCGGTATAAAGAAACAAGCCAAGGGTAAGAAAGGAGCTGGTCGAGGGCGTGGAGCTGGTTCGCAGGTAAAACCAGTCGGCAAAGCGAAGGGTCGTAAGAAGTCAAGCAAGAAAGTCAGTACGCTGGAAACAGCTTCCGTTGCGTCAGATAAAGAAGTGGCATCGGCAGATGATGAGAATGGGATCTATGCAACTATGCCCAAGCTGACGGTGGTAAACCAAGTAACGGAGGACGAGAAACTTGAGGAGGTTCGACTGCTCGGTGCACATCTGGACGAAAGCATCGATGCCGTGGCTTCAGCGAGCCTAGAGTATCTTACAGAACTCATTGCGTCGGCAAACTCCGCACGCAAGGGTCACAATCCTGTCGCTGTTGGATCTGATACGAGTCTGACTGAATCAGCGGTCGATACAAGCGTTACGGAGTCAGTTGCTAAAACCAAACCTAAACGAAACAGAGTTGGTAAAATGAATGTTATTCAGAGAGACGAAGAATCTGGAAGTTCGCACAGTGAGGCAGATTCGGACGGAGATGATGGCGAATATGCGATGAAGGCTACGAAGCGTACTAAGAAGAAGAACGTCATTTCTGATACAGCAACTGATGAAAAGAGGATTAATGATGACCAGCCTGCAGTGGGGGAGGATGAGCTAGGTGGAAAGAAGCGACGACGATCTCTGGTGATAAACAAGGACAACGATGATAATGACGAAGGTGATGATGCTGCGCGTGACGACACGACGTCGCGGTCGGCGTGTCGTGTCTCTGCGCGCAACTCCGCCGAGTCACTGTCGGATGTTGAGCCTGTGCTCGTCATCGATGACTTTGACCCGGTCAGTCCTGGTGATGACGTGAGTCGGGCAAGACGGCGTCTCACTTCCCTGGACATGGGTGGTCATCAGGGCGGTGTGAAGCCAGCAAAGATCTCTTCAAGGGACGAGTCATCACAGGATCAACGGGTGTCTGCGGACTCTGTCGGGTCTGCCAAGTCTGAGGAACCACCAATGCTTTCTAGAAGATCAGTCGAAGAAACGAAGGAGGACGAGGAAGAGGAAGAGGAAGAAGATGAAACAGGCGACGATGAAGTAAAGTTTGAACTTGAGGCTATTGAACCACCGGCTTGGAAAGACCAGGTAATACTTGTTTTACAATTTGCATTGCAATAAGAATAATCTATGAGATAATAAATTATTAGACGTATTTGTCCATATAGGATGATGAAAATTGAAGATGCTTTTATTTCTAAACCACACTTGAAATACAATGAGTCGATTTGATTTAAATGATTTTTAGCTGCTTTGTACTCTGTCTTATTATTGCAAAGTTAGCACATGTTTAGTTGCGTAATTATTGTGTATACAAATTAATATATCAATCCGTGGTGAGATGTTTGTAAGCTAATGTGATCATCAGCTGCTTGGTGATCAATAGCTGCTTGGTGATCAATAGCTGCTTGGTGATCAATAGCTGCTTGGTGATCAATAGCTGCTTGGTGATCAATAGCAGCTTGGTGATCAATAACTGCTTGGTGATCAATAGCGGCTTGGTGATGGACTCTTCAATACAATAATTAGGAAAAATGTGATCAATGATCAGTAGCTGCTTGGCGGCGGACTCTTCAATACAGTAACAAGGAAAAATGTGATCAATAGCTTCAATACAGTAACAAGGAAAAATGTGATCTTCATGACGATGTCTTAAATAAAACAAACCGATCAAAATTGTGCTGATGATTGTTTTTGGACCGATTTGAACATTTGGGCGGATCCAAATCTACGAAAATTTGATTGATAGGATTTAGTTTAACATTTGAAGTTTTGCGTATATGGGTTTAACTTAACGTATGACATTTGCTGTGTTGCATCTGAGAGGGTCAGTTTTTGCCATATTAATGGAAATACCAGTGTCGCGTTCTGTTAAATCTTGTGGCTGGTATTCAACAGGTGATTTCCTGTTGGTGGTGTTTCAAGGTGAGACTAGCACCCTTGTGCAAGATATCTTTCACACTTCACACATTATTTTGTGCGACATGCTTGAATGAAATATAGTTAGATATGTTGTAATGTTATCGACTTAGCGCAGCTGTGTTTAAGTTTTTCTATGAATAGAAGCGAATTGTGCAAAACTGTGTTATTACAAAACTACTGTTGGTTTTGTTGTAGGATGATTCGATTGTATGGTCTGATGAACGGATGTCTAAACCTGCAACCAGTGGTAACCATACTTATTAGATATTGACCTACAATATTAACACACCAGTGTAATCAGGACGCTTTCCTGTGTACCCGCATGCTGATAGCCTATTATTGGTAATTTTTACAGGGTTCAAAGTAGGGTTTATAGGGTTCAAGGTAGGATTTATAGTGTTCAAAGTAGGGTAAGGGGTTAGGGTTAGGGCAGTAGTTAATTAATTTTGACTATAGCTGTAGTATTTAGTATTATAGCTGCGTGACCTAGTTTGCAACAGCATGCGGGTACACAGGATAGCCTCCAGGGGAGCAAATGTTAGTACTTTGCGCTCATCAGCACTGGCTCTCTGCTACTCGGTTGCTGAATACTGTTCCCCAATCTGGCACGCTCGATCCACACAAACCTTGTTGATGTCCAATTGAACACTACTATGCGGTTGATATCCGATACACTGCGCTCCACCCCATTACCATGGCTGCCTGTCCTTGCAAATATTTAACCACCACCTTTGCGACTCAAGGGAGCGGTGGACAAACTGGTTGCTAAGGCAGTTGCCACCAGCGAATGGGGACTACACACCATTATGTGCATACACCAATACGCCGCCTGACAACCAGGCGGCCACTCTGGACAGACATGGAACCTGTCGATCTCAGAACCCGATGGAAAGAAGACTGGCAAACGGTCAATAAGGTGGTCAATTGGCATCTCGTCAATGACCTTCCATTCGCCAACCAGGCTTCGACCTTCCGAGACACAGGTGGTCAACACTGAACAAATTCCGCACAGGACAGGGACACTACAGAGCCTGCCATAAGATATGGGGCCTGACCACCAGTGATCTCTGTGACTGTGGAGACATCCAGACTATGTCACACATCGTCGATTCGTACCCGTTAACGAGGCTCGACGGTGGTCTGCAGGCACTGCACGAGGCAGACACTGAGACCTTGGAGTGGCTGACTCACTAAACGCGCACTTGAGCACACGGAAACAACAACTACCCAAAAAGAATTTAGTTCATTTGGGGATTTTGTGTTATGTTTCATAACACAGGACAACAAACAGTCAGCATTCAATCAGAGATTATGTAACCCATCTAATACAACACATCATCTCTGATTGAAAATGGACACGATTAGTTCATATCCTAATCGATTAGAATTCGGATTAGATCATAGAATTTCATAATCGATTAAAATTTGAATTTGTTGAAAAATTATATAATCAATTAGATTTACGATTAGCTGATGCTAATCAATTAGAATTAGATATATATTCCGATGTCTATCGAATCTTGATCTCCTCCCCCCCCCCATCCCCTTATGGCCATATGGAATGGGGATTAGCGGTTAACCCCACCCGCCTCCCTCCCGCCAAAAAATGAGAGAAAGTATTTTCGACATTTTGAGACATGCTCTTTAAAGTGTTTTTGGACGTTATAAAGCCCCCCCTTCGTGTGAAATAAAAATGTTGGTAAAGGTTGTTGCCGTACAATTTTTTACATAAAAAACCTATCCAAAATGAATCCTAGCTACAGGCGTGTATTATCGTCATCATCATCATCATCGTCGTCATCATCATCGTCGTCATCATCATCATCGTCGTCATCATCATCGTCATCATCACTCCAAGATGACAAGCGTTGGCGACGATAATGATAGCAATGATGATGACGATGATGACGACGACGGCGATATTGCTTAGGAGAGTATTAGTGATTTGAAGTTTTTTTGGAAAAACTTCAAATCACCCAAAACACAGCTCTCAAAGTCATCACCGGATGCACTGCAGACACCAACATTCAACACCTCCATGCAGAAACTGAAATCCTCCCACTTGTAAACCATCTCAAGCTACACGCCTCACAACTCAGACAAAAATCACAACATCACACACACCCACTCCATGAACTAACCA
>JAQFYQ010000605.1:0-16140 GCA_034694885.1 Buchholzia appendiculata | reverse complement strand
ATAATATAGTATTTATGTATATTAAACATTATTGAGAAAGAAAAACTGGATTGTACAGGTGTTGAGGGGCGAGGGATTGATGAAAGATGTGATAGAAGGCAGAATTGAGGAAAAGAGAGGACAAGGAAGACCGAGACAGAGCATGCTTCATGAACTGATGGAGGGATCATATGAACAAATGAAAACCAAAGCAGAGGATCGTGAGTTGTGGAGGAAATGCATACCAAGGACCTGCCTTCGGGCAGAGCATTGATGATGATGATGATGATGATGATGATGATGATGATGATGATTAAACTTTAACGCTAATTTTAATGGAATTGAATATAGCCATATACAATACATATGTATTGACTAGTAATTTTTGCTAATCAATCTTTTGTTTCTGTTCGTCTTAATTATAGTAGTTGGCTCACGTTGCTCATTTTGAATGCTGAGTGACATTATATTAGCTAGGGGTAGCTAGGGGTAGGGGTAGCTAAGGGTAGGGGTAGCTAATGGTAGGGGTAACTAGGGGTAGGGGTAACTAGGGGTAGGGGTAGCTAGGGGTAGGGGTAGCTAGGGATAGAGCATACCGTCAATGATGGCCAGGTTCGTATAATATATACATGAAAAGTTGGGGACCAAAATCAAGTGCGTCAACATTTGACCAGAAGTCTCTATATCACTATTTATGAACCACCATACGTTGCTTGCGCGTGTCAGTCCTCATAACAAAGCAGTCTGGTCTGCGCGTTAATGAACTGCTGGAACCTGTTCAAACGGTTTAAACCGGTGTTGTCTAATAACTCTACTGGTTTAAGCGGTTATGTTAGAGGACCACTTCGCAATCATGCAATGTAAACAACGGCATACTGTTTAATCAGACCCTGACTGATCACGTGACCTTTGCAGATCACGTGACCTTTGTACATCACGTGATATCGATGAAACATGTGAGCGTGTAGCGAATCGATTTGTTAGACTGGGCAATGGGAACTGCTTGAATTGGAATATTATCGGTCAGCTTTTGGAAAGTTCTCACACGTTGTGTGTTGACCGGTACACTGTTCCCACATTGCTTTCATTTCTTAACCACGACTTGTTCAGACACAAAGCATAATGTGTAAAATCGTTAGATTACATTTATACCCCGCTTTCTTCAGTGTTGATACAGTACCGTTAAGTGTCAAAGTTGCTACGGGAAGGGGGAATTTGAGATATGATGAGCAATTGCGGCTCCAATTCTATCAATTCTTCTAATAATTCATACTTTTACCAATGTTGACCACAGGCTCAAAATTTCTAACTTTGATTCTGTGATCGTCTGATTGCATTTAAGAGACAAGGAGTCATTACATTACCTCTGAGAATGGTGGGGGGGAGGGAAGGGTGGCAGGCAATTTCTAATAAAAATGCTGGATAATAAATTGGGTGGAGCAGCAATGCAGGAAATAAATTTTGAAGCATATAAAACTGACATGATTTACTGAATTTTTACTACTAATAAATATAATATATATTTTATGACACCATGCCTGTTCGTTGTGTTTAGAGTCACGTGACACGAATGAGGCCCGCCTCTGCAGGTCACGTGAGATCTCCCCACCCCTCCTCCAACTCCTCCTCCTCCTCCTCCGCACAGGTTACGCGTTCCAGGGGAGTTACTGATGACGTCATGCGCGCCAGGGCAAGGACTGATGACGTCATACACTCCAGGGCAAGAACTGATGACGTCATGCGCTCTGCTTCACGGCGGCTGAATGACGTATACGATGACGTCAGCAACGGTAGTGCGTCGACGAAGCGTAGTGACGTCACGGCTGTAGGTAGTTACTACACGAGTCTGCAGCGTAGGCGTGACCTTCCTGCACTGACTGTCGGCCCACAGAAAGCGTCACAGTCGTTACGTAAGCATGCAACGATAGTTCAGATCAAAGAATATTTATTAAATATTTAAGAATATTATTAAATATTCTTTGGTTCAGATAGACCTGTATTCAGAACTTAATTGAGTTCTCTGTGTAGGTACAAAATTAGAATAATATCCTAAGGCCTATTGGTGATGTTTAACGTATGATAATCTTGAATCATAATCATCACGCTGGGCCAGAACCTGAGGACGATTATGAATCCGACCTAGAGATTGCATAATCTATTGTGCCTACTTGATCACACTATTGTGCCTACTTGATCACACCATTGTGCCTACTTGATCACACCTTTGTGCCTACTTGATCACATCATTGTGCATACTTGATCACACCTTTGTGCCTACTTGATCACATCATTGTGCATACTTGATTACACTATTGCGCCTACTAGATCACACTATTGTGCATACTTGATCACACCTTTGTGCCTACTTGATCACACCATTGTGCCTACTTGATCGCACTATTGTGCCGTTTTGATCACGTTATTATGCCAACTTGATTATTATGCCTACTTAATAACACTATTGTGCCTACTTTTTCACACCGTATAATTTTCTTTATATCATATTTAAACACTTTATGCAGTTGTGTATCGATCAATAAATGATTCAATATATAATTACTATTAAAATAAGTTTCGTATTAATTAGCATGTTCACCAAGCCCAATAAGCACTAACAGATTCTTGTGTCTATTCGTTTATTGCGAAGAATTTCTCCTGCTCCATATTAGAGTTGGGTTGATGCCGATCGAAAACAGTTGTAACGCAATTAAGCATCAAGCATGACCACGAGAAACTAACACCTTTATTTAATAAACCAAGTAACTTTTTATCTATAGGTTTTATTAATAAGGCATATTTTTATAAAGCAATAGAGTAGAAAGTAAAAAATACATTTTAAAATGTCTTTACTCTACTTGAAATATCTGTGAAAATCTGTGTCACGACTGTGTGTAATATTTTATTGCAGCTGGTTCCCCAACGCCCCGACGTAGCTACCTCACAAATACCAAAATCTTTCCGCAAGAAAGAAGAGAAGAGAAGCAACCAATCAGAAGGCAGCTAAGCGCTCCCAGTAATTCGAACCTACAGGTGGTGGAAATTGATGACGACTGGAGTTTGGACGTGAGGATAGATGATGGAGGGAGTGAGAGGTCCGGGGACACCCTGTCCGAGGCGAGCAATTCCAGGTGCACCACGCCACAGAATGTCTCGCTATTACAAGCCCAGGTTCGAATCTTCAGCTGTGGAAATAGTCTATTTACTGTGACGACAAGATTAATCGCTGCAACAAAGTATAAATCACAGAAGAAATTAAATAAATACAATATACGTTTATATTATGCTGTTATTATGGGCTCTGTTGTGTCGGTATAAATTTATTTAATTAATTGCATTTATTAAATTTCTGCTGAAAAGAGCTGTTATCAAAAGCGTCAAAAATCCTTGCTGACAGGAAAGTTAAATGCTGACGATGATGAGGATATCGCTGGTACATATAATAGCAATCATGTAACATAATTTTTGAATGCTTATCTGAACTTGTTGTATTTGAACTTATGCTTATAATGAAATATTTGTAAAAATAATATAATATATATTTAAATTTGTTTAAATGTTTAATATTTTCATATATTTTATGTATCTTGATTAAAAATGAGTTTTTTTTACATTTATTTACTTATGCACTAATATGCATACAGGACATGCCAGAGATCCTTCAGTGTATGCGCAGTAACTCGTGGACAACGAGACGTAATGGACTGATAGCACTACAGGAATGGATTCGATCCATTGGACATATGAGGTAAGATATAGAATCAGTGAATTCGATCCATCAGATATACGAGGTAAGATATGGAATCAGTGCATTTGACCTATCAGACATATTATAAAGTAATATAGCGTATCGGTACATTCTATCCATCAGACGTCTAAGATGAGAAAGCATATTAGTTCATCCGATCTATCCGACATATGAGGTAAAATAACGTATCAGTGCATTCGATCTTTCAGACATATGAGGTAATATAACGTATCAGTTAATCCGTTCCATTGAACATATCTGGTAAGATAACTTCTGTGTTTGATCCATCTGGCAAACATAAGATAAACATAACGTATCTGTGCATCGATGCTATTGGACCAATGAGGTCACAGATAATTTAATACATTGTGTCAGACATGTTAGATCAGCATAGGATCAGAGGATCCGTTGCGTAAGGTATATTTCTTAAGAGGTATAATACAAGATGTCAGATAAACTTGATTAACTTTCTGTTCTGTGCTCGTGTTGCAGCCCTGCAGACTTGAGAAGTGCCACCCAGACCTTCACTCGAATGTTCCACGACCCTCAGATCAAAGTCTTTGCTATCTTTCTCGACGTCCTTGTCGACTTTGTCTACGCCTACGCCACGGACGTCGTTGATTGGCTGCAGATCTGTTTGACACGCCTCCTGGGCAAAACCGGTATTGATCTCCTATTGGACTCCATACAACACAAAGTGGATCGTGCTTTGGACGCAGTCCGGTAAGCAATCAACCAATGAGCAACATGATAATCTCCTAATGCATATGTTTTCGACCAATCAGCATGTTGCTTTCTGCTTTTCTTCTTTCCAAGACGCAGAGTTATGATTTGGGTTAACAGTTAAGGTTTAGGGTTCTAGGATATGGGATAGAGATCTGTTTAAGGTTTAGAATCATGAATAGATATGTTGAGTGAAAATGTAAAAGAAAGAAAGGGGACAGCTGATTGGTCGAAAATAGAAGTACATGACTGTTATGTTGAGCATTCTCGAATGGTATTTGTGTTACCAAATATTCTTCTGGCTTTAGTCCCAAGGTAGAGTTTCTGGCAACCTCTAAATTGAGCTAAAATATATTCTGTGGTAGTTTTCTTAAGTATGATTTGAATACTCAAGTTTTTTGTCTCATTTTTTTAAAGAATGTTTTATCAGTGTTACTCAGAATTTTCCTATCTGAACTGCAACTCTGATGTTAATATTTAGTAATTTTGTGTGGTTATTACGATACACTTTCCACCAGTTAAAAAGATTGCTATGATGTTTTTGGCGTTAGGTCGTCGTTATGTTTATTGATGACACTGGCTTATTTGCAAGAAGTTTGGCTGACCATGTTCTAATTGATCAGTCTCTTCTTGGCACCATCGCGAATCATGTTTAGGATTTGTGAACCAATTCGTGTTTGCTTTCGAGTCCTTCTACCCAGTGG
This sequence comes from Buchholzia appendiculata, assembly GCA_034694885.1. Lineage (NCBI taxonomy): Eukaryota > Metazoa > Annelida > Clitellata > Enchytraeida > Enchytraeidae > Buchholzia > Buchholzia appendiculata. The sequence continues at coordinate 10,989 of JAQFYQ010000605.1, read as the reverse complement.
TGCAGTGGTAAAAAAAGCGGTGGGTATATTTGTGGGTATACTGTCGTATTATCAGTGGGTATACGCTATGTATAAAGTGGGTATACTGTGCTTATTAATTATTTGCTGTGGGTATACTCCGTACACCCAGTATATCCTACGACTACACCACTGCTTCCACCTCTAATTCTATCAGTGGCATACTCGGTACCTGAGGAGGTCATATTTTTGTGTATGAAGGATGTGTTCAAGCCTAATATCATTTACCACTGAAAAATGCTTTTCAACTTTTCCTGTAGGCATAGACGGCGTCGGGCGCACCATTTGGAGCGGGGGAGGGGAGGGTTGAGCCACCCTCGGCCACTCCACCGAGCAAGCCGCTGTGCAACTGCTCAACAGTTCAGTAATGTTGCAATCACATTTATGCAAATATTAAATCCAATATGTTTTACAAACACGTTCCCTGCTGTTTTACTTTTATGTTTTATTTATTCATTTTGTACATTTCTAGTGAGATGTTCCCGGAGGACCGTCAGTTTGCCGTCCTCACAAGATTTATCAGCGATCAAACACAAACCCACAATGTCAAGGTCGGTATGATTGTTTGTATACTCGTGAATAGTAGTTTCAATGAAATGTATGTGAATGCATGTATATACTGCATATATAATTTTTACAGAGGACTAAACAACGGTTCAAAAATAACAATTTAATAAATAACATTTAAATAATAAACTAAACTCAACCCCCGTCCACGAGGCGAACTCCAAACCTAGCTAAATTAAAATCCTGCAGCACTTGTTCATTGGGAGCTTAACCCATCTGAATTTTGACTTTTTATATAATATATAAGCTGGTTTCAGTTTGTCCATGTTCCTCCTCTTAATCACCTCCCATTCTTTATGTTTAGAGTGTTGCTTTTTCTGCATCAATGACGACACTAGTTAAATGGCGATGATGTAATTATTGTTTCAGGAGAAGGAAGCTATTCTGGAGTACCTCCATGAGTTGGTGCTGGACATGGATCCGTCCCAAGTGGCTTGTCTGGAGACGCTCCAGGTTCTTATCTCACGGATCGTCATCTGGTCTATGGACCCAAAGAATGCAGAGTGTCGGAAGGTAGAGAAGTAACTTCTGAAGAACTTGAAATTTTATCATGAAATTATTTTATTGTCAAATATTGGGGACTAAAGTCCGTATTTAGGGAGCTTGAATAACCTCTGATCAGAGGTTAGCTGACTTTTCCTTAAATTTTGCTATGTGAATTGAAATACAAATGACGGTACGGTACTATTATCATGTCATTGCGTCGTGAAAAGCGCTTTGCGGTGCCGAAGTTAACATGGACTTGTGATAAACAAACATGTGAGATTGTTTCTTTTATTTTCTTTTATAGATGGTAGTGCAAAAATTATTCTGGTGTTTATGTATCGATTTAATTAGATTGGTTTATATGATTAATTTTAAATCATTTAATTTCGTCATTTCACAATAGGATCATAGCAACATTTGTTTTGAAGAGTATCTGGTACTTTCATTGTCTTGTACTTTTTGTTGACTGTTTGAATTGACTTTGTCGTCCAGGCTTATAAAGTCTGATAGACTGTCACTGCTGCACTTTTGTTTGATGTACAATAAAAGAGCCGTGTTAATAGGATCATTAATACTCAAAAAGAGAATGTAAATGAGTAAAGCTACGAAGTAACACATTCAGAGAGACGGGAAGAATAAACTATCTGATGTCTCTTAAACGTGAGGCTATACCGCGAGATTAGCTTCTCATCATTGATGCATTGGGTTTATATGATTTTTATGTGATATTATAATCAATCATTCTTCAATTATATCGGACATTCTTAGTTTTCTTACTGAATGAACATTTGGTAGTGTTCAGTGTAGAATAACAAGAAGCCATACGAAACTAATCTTTTTAGCCATTGTCTACATTTGAATTAAACTGTATAAATTAATTAATTTATGCTAATTTTGCTTTGTGAAAATCAAAGTATGAATATTTTAAAGAACTAAGTTTGAATTGAATGTGTATGGTGAAGAGATGTTGATGTTTCAGACGGCCCAGGCGGTTCTGATAGCTCTCTTCAATCTCAATTCCCCGGACTTCTCCCAGGCTCTTTCAGCCCAACCAAAGTTTGTTCAGGTAAGTGGAAGTTTTCTACATCCAAAGTTTCGTTCTGAACAAAATAAACATTGCCTTTCAAACGCAATAATTGACGCGGTATTGACTAATGTACATGTCTTTTACACATATGCAGAGTTTGTATATGTCACAGGTCAGTTGACGTTAACAACAACAACAACAACAACAAATCAACAACAACAACAACAACAACAATAAAAACCTGTTAGTGCCTCTGTCAGTGCCTCTGGTTGTTGACAACAACCAGAAGCACTGACAGGGCTTACAAGTTAATTGAAACTCAAATAATAATGATGATCAAATAAATCAACGATATTTGGATGCATTTTAAGTTTGATGTATTATAATAGTGTACTATTTTCTAGCTCTTGTCTATTCTAGCTCTGGTGTTTTATGCTTTTTGCCTTATTTTTTGCTACAGTATATTAGATTGTTTGATGAGAGTGGGTATGGCATCAGTATCTCTAGCAATTGGACAGGTATGATTGAATCAATTTGAATCCAATTATTTGTTTGCCAACGTGGTCTTGAAAGAAAATCAATTAAGGCTTTCAATAGTGATAAGAGTATTTCTATCATTTTCTTTTTATAATCGAAGCTAATACAATGATAGAATTGTAGGATATTTGATGCATGCAATAGAGCTGTGCAAACAAAAGGGTTGAGCTGAAGACTGAGTTTCAAATAGTAGCACATCAAATGCATCTATATAATATATACAGAAAAGTGACCAGAAAGATATAAATGACAAGTGACAGCCTATAATATAGAAGGCACGGTCAAGCTGACATCACGAGCAAGTCGGGGAAAGTTTGACCTGCAATTTATAGGCTACACAAGCTGTTCATCACAGACTAGACGTCTTTATGTATGTATGTATGTAAGATGCACATCTAACGCACCATGCGTTTCTAAAGTAAAACCTTAGAAAATTGTAGGTCAGTCTGTAATGACTTCGGACTAGTTCCGTCTTCACTGTTTCACACAGGTGACTAGCTCGATGGACCCCGGCCTCCCTAGAAGTCGGTCTCTTTTCTACACAGCTATATTATAATTGTCAAATTGTACTTGTAGATTATTTTGTTTTGTTTTCAACTGTGTAAATCGAGAGGAATTAATTTACTACTTTTCAGAATTGAAAGAAATAAGTTTTAATATAATATAAACTATAAACTGAGCAAGACGTCATCATATGATGAAGATTTTTGCTCTGACAGGAGTTTGTCACTAAGATGCTTCACTCGCACATGCGCAGTACGACTGCTGAGTCATCAGGCACTGCCGCCGCTGCTTCTCAGGACCCTGGCAGTGGAGGGCGGCAGAGACGCAATGCCCAGGGAAATCCTCGTGAATCAAGAAACGACTCGAAACAGCAGCATCCACCTCGGCCAGTACGAGGTGGTGAAGTTGTTGCAAGGGGCGGAGAGAGACCCAGAGGCACAAGCTCCAGCGAGACTGGGCCGAGAAGAGAGAGTTCTGAGAGGGAACATCAGTCGCAGAATTCCAACGCCATCTATTCAAGGACGGATAACAGCCGAAACGCTGCTATTGATAGACGTGACAAGTAAGGATTCGGTTTAAACTATTTATCAAATGTTCTATGTATTATATTTATTAAACGTTCTATATACTATTTATCAAATGTTTTATTTGATTTGGTAGCATTTTTCTAATTTGTGCAAAGTGTTCAATTAATATGTTTCTAATTTATTTGTGAATTATTCTAAATTTTTTATACAACATCTTATCTACGCTTGAATGTTATCTTTAATGAGAAGTTTTCAAAATCTAGTTACACAGTACTCGCCAGGACGGCGTCGTGGTACTACTGGCCCCAGTTTGCTTTTGATTGGTGGCTATAAATAGCTCATTGATTTGGATTGGGTTATATTTATAACTGGGTCGTTAATGGCTCAATGATCATTAACTAAGCCAAACTGTCCCGTTAGAACTCGTAGCCATCTGGTGAATACTGATTTTTATTAAACAGCCCATTATATTTTGAGTTAAAACAACTATTTATTTCAATATTTATTTATCATTTCACAAATTATTATCTAATCAATGGTAATCACCGTAGTTTTTCAGTCAGTCGGTTCACTTAATCGATCATCATCAGTGATTGTCATCATCAGTGAGTGTCATCAGCAGTGAATGTCATCATCAGTGAATGTCATCATCAGTGAATGTCATCATCAGTGAATGTCATCTTCAGTGAGTGTCATCATCATCAGTGACATGAGTGAGTGTCATCATGCTCGTAATCAAGATACAAGATGCACTTGAACATTATCTTCATTTGTCGTTCAGACTGGACTTGTCCATTATTAGCATTGGACCTAACTAAGCGTGTTGGACGTTACCAAAGTGTTTCCCTCCACAATTATAACAGAACCGTTTGCAAGCATGGTGATTCACTGTAATTCGGCTCTCCAGAGCAAAATGCATAAATTATGACATTTCAGATTTTTATTGAAGCTTTAGTTTTACAGCCAGATGCCTTTGCTGATGCAAACAGTGCACATGGTAATAATAATAATAATTTGTATGATGATTATAATTTTGAAAATTTCAGTGAGTTACCTGAGAGGCGCCTCAAGCACAGGACTCGTGGTACGCTGGACATGGGCGTGCCGGACACCCCGGGCATCCTTCCAGCTGGGCAATCAGTGCACGGGAATGTTTCAAGGTCGGGTCAGACTGGGGTCAAGGGTCACGAGGTCAGGTTCAGTGAGGGAAGAAACAAACTGCAGGGGTTGGATGAAGTTAACGAGTATAGGACGAACAGCTGCAACATACGGGATGCAACAAGTAACAGCAAAAGCAACAACAGCGGCAACAACAACAACAGCAGCAACGGCAGCAACAACAGCAACAACTGCAACAGCAACAACAGCAGCAGCAACAAGAACAGCGACGATCGGGATGAACTAAACACACTTCACAGAAGATTCGGAACGTACGAGTGCATAAAGGTGGACGATAGTCAAATCTCTAGTGACCGGAAGTCAGGGAACAATGGACGCTCTCATCCCACTGCCAAGGAAGACTGGCAGCGTGGCAGTAACGGTGCTGGACTCAGTGCACAAAGTTCACCTCACGGCGCACGCGGACTGGACTCAGCCAGACACAGCTCGGATCATGGCAAGGACTCGAGACAGCTCTGGATCATCGAGGAATCCAGCAGACACGGACCGCTACTTAGCGAGCAAGTACGAGCGGAACAGCAGTCGGAGGACAGTGGGATACACCTGCTGGATGACGTCAGATCCGGACGTGACGGTGTGGAGAATGAGCATCAAGATCAGGACATAACGGTGACGTCATCATCAGCCCAGCACAGGGTTTGCAGTGACGGGTTTGAAGATAAGGGTATGGCTGGTCAGAGTGGCACACGGCTGGATTTGAATGACAACCATGTGTTGATTGGCAGATTACACTCATTAGCAGTGCAGGATTCATGTAAGCTTATAACACATTCTCAAAAAATAGTTAATTAAACAGATAATAATTCCACTGTGTTTCACACTCTTTTTGTTGATTGTTTGAACTGATTCATTAATCCAGATTCCTAAAGTCTGTTGGCTTGTCATTGTTCCACTATTTACTGTATGATATTTTTTTTATTGCATCATTAATAATAATATTATTATAAAATAAGTAATAATATTTAAATGTTAAGAGAAAACTTGATTTCATCATTGGTTTAATAGATCTGCAATTTGACATTTATTGATTACAATTCATGTAGTTACATTTGTTCATTCTGTAGGATACTCTTGACACAAAAATTCCACTGATCATCTTTCTGAGCACGTGGTCCATCTATTGAAATGTCTTCACTAGACATAATTGTATAATTTATTTAGTCTATATCATATTAATTTCTGTAAAACCGTTAGGCGTATACTCCAGTCGAGTATGTTTAATTTGCGTCAGAAAACATTTGTGGATATCGATAAATCATCGTCGTCTTCTTTATATAGTTTACCATTCGCTTTCACAAGATGGCTGAGCTGAACACTGGTATCATCAAAGATTACATAAGTAAAGAAGATAGATATCTTACGAAATTTCTGCTGAAAATTTTAGAAACTAAACGACAACCAATCAGCTGTTTGAAGTCCACGAAATTGGGATGGACTGCATAATAACGGTCGTCGATTGGCCTTAAGTAAATTAGGTCGGGCGAATGACCAATCAGCAACGTTCATATCCCCAAAGTGGAATGGGCTGTTTTCTAGCTTGATTCCTTAAGTAGATTTATCTTCTTTGCTTATAACCTTTGAGTTTGATCAGAGATGATGCGATATATGCAAAGCACTTTTCTAAATATATCTTAAATGTTTGTGTTAGTATGGTGTTTATTCTATGTGTGTAGCAGACGATTTCATTGGAAAATGCCCAGGCTGGTTGGATATTGTTCAGACGCTCTCCAACAGGAATGCATGGTTTGTAGCCTACTGTATACAGGGCCGTATTTAGGACAGGGGGTTACGAGTTCAACACCCCCCACCCCCCAAAAGTAAATTCTTCAAATTTATAGTTTGTGAAATTTTTCGATAAAAGGTAGTTAAATAAATTGAGGACCATTTTTCAAAATTTTCAGTTCGGGTGGGCCTTGATATGAATTTTTTTAAAAGATCCTCAATTGTCTTTAAATTTTCAATTTTTTTATATTTCTTCAAAAGTATGATGTCTTGGAACGTTTTTGTTAAAAAGTCGTTTAAATATTTTGTACGTCAAACCTCTCAAAATGAAAATTGTGAAAAGGTCGTTAAAATTGTTTGAGTCTATTTCTAACCAATTTGTTGTTGACCCGAGCAGTTCTCATTCACCCGGACAGCGTTGATTCATGTATATTCCGTGAACTTATTCCCTTCTGTATGTTGCAGCGTCAGAGAAAGGGAGTCGGCCGTCAAGTCGTTGATCCTGCTGCTGCCCAGCAACTATGGCGACATCTCTGATAAAAGCCTCGTCGCAATTCTGCGCACATTGTTCGTCATGTCAGGAGGAATTGATGTTAGTACCGTAATATCTTCGTTGCATTTATTTCATCATTATTAATTCTTAGCCGTCATTTCTTGGCGGTATATAGTTGCATGCCGTTTTTAACATCTACCACTGGGGCGTGAAACATTTCCGTCTGGAGAACTTGAAGAAATTCTAAAGATTAAAAGTCCATGTTTTCTGGAATAAAAGTTGCATTTAGGTTAGATATTTAGGGGTAAGCCCTCTCATTCCCATGCCATCCTCCCCCGTGAATCTTTGATACTAGAAATCATTTTCTGCATTGTAGAGACATGGTAAAACATAATGAATCTTCTAGCAATGATGCTGATGACGATAATCGTATTTGATTCATAGCTTTTCACTGTGAAACTATCTTTTCTGTAATGTAGGAAGCTTCAGTATTGGCTGATGAATGTATCTCGTTGCTATTGGATACGCGACGACCACGTGATCACATACAGACGCTCTGTGACGTCATTGATGCCGGGGATTTCCCAGTGAACGTGACAGCTCTAAAGCTGCTGCAGATCGAGTTGAAGACTTTCGGTGCGGAGCAGCAGCGAGTGACGTCACAGCTTCTGGCGCATCTTGTTTCTACACTTCTTAAAGTCAGTAATTGGTATCTTAGTTGAAGTTGATTTATGAAGATTTACCTAAAGCTCTTTAAAGCGTCAAACGTAGAAGAATAATAGTTTAGCACACTGATGACTTCTTATAAGTCATTTGTAAATTTTTTATGAAACAATAGACCATAAATTTGCCAATTTTTTTTAAATTTACATCTTTTTTTTCTTTATCACAGTCTGATAAGATTTACGACACTAACCCCAGGGGTTTCAGTTCGATGCCTGTCCGGTTCAGTCTGAATATCAAGATTGTTTGTGTGCTGCAAGGATGAGGATTGTTGAGGGACGTATTGAATGGTTGACTGTTGGGAATAAACGATGTGTTGAATTAGTAACTAATTTTTTTAGAAGCGCGACAAGATAAGCAGAAGATAGAGACGCAGAAGGACACGTTGGAAGCCAAGGACCAGCCAGATGGCAGAGAAGTAATGATGATGATGTGTGTGCACTGCTCGCCACTTGGATATGCAGAATGAATATGTACACAGGAATGTACCGTACCAGTGTTTGTGCTGCCTTTGATGAGCCATTTCGATGTCCATTATCTGAACAAACAGAAAAGTGGGCTACCACCTGTGCATATGATACAGGTCTAGTAGATCGGTGGGCGAAGTCATTAACAAGTGCCCTTCTCCCACATACACCTGCATTTAGGTGGGGGGGGGGGCATAACACTTACTTCCTCATCGATTTAATGTCAATAATATAAAACAATATCTATTTGATCTGTGACTGTTCTTTATATCACAGGCGTTTGATAACGATGAGTCATCCGTGCGAAAGGCAAGTCTCCAATGCCTGGTTGAGTTGTATAATCTGATCGGGGATAGCCTCTGGCCGTTCCTGCAGAAACTAAACGAAATCAAGGTCTGTTGGATTAATTATTGACATTCATAAACATTTGCACCTACATCTACTTTCTAAAGAACACTTGTAAATTTGCAAGCAGCATTTCACTTTTCTTAAAGTTTAGTTTTGATAGGTTATCTTAAAATAGGCTGAGTAAAGTTATTTGCTGTGTTCTAGAGTCGATTTCCAGGCGCTCAGTACAATGATTTTTACGATTTGTCACCAATAATGCAGCCTGGCCTTGATTCGAATCTACTACCTCTTGCACACAAGGCGAATACTTAACTGACTTAGCTATCGGCCGCTGTAATTTATCTTATTGTAGTGAAATAATTAAACCCAATTTAGTTACTCTAATGCACTGTATATATGTTTAATTTTTGTGCTGTTGGTATTTGTATAACATTTGTGTTAAAAATAAATACAAAATAAATAATAAAATGCAGTGCAACTAGGGAGAATATTATACAGATCGTCGAGTGTGTGAAGATTACTATTACAACAAAAATCCTTGTTTATAAAACTGCATGTTTTCAAGCTGTTTGTCGTTTGTTGATATTTTCAGCAAAACTTGTTGAGGATGCACTTCCGGAGGGCAACGCTGCAGAGAAGCTCCGTCTCGTAAATCAGTGACCAATCGAGACACTCCGTGCAATAATCTCCGACCAATAGGGAGACTTGATTTATAATCTCGAACCAATAGAGAAACGCCGTGCAATAACCTCCGAATCAATCAGAATATGAGGCCGCCCGGTAGATTAATCAATGCTTTAAAACAACTATCACAGAATTTAATTGTTCTGTGTTTGCATGACAGTTACTAACCAAAGATTGTTTAAGTACGTTTGTGTATTTAAGTTTGTCGCAATACATGTGCAATACTGAGTTTGTAGAAGCCAGTTGAGTAAACTGACTGTATAACTGACTGCATAACTGACTGCATAACTGACTCTAGAACTGATTTTATAACTGAGTCTGTGTGGAACGTTGAAACTGATTCGTCTTGGGATGAACATCCGCAGAAGTTTTTCTGAGAGTGTTGTATGTAAATACTGATCATGCTGTAAACTACCTGCATACCTACCCTGGCATTTATTCATTGTTGATGTTATTGACTTGTTTCTTGTTTAATATTTTGACTGATCAGCTGCCTGTTTACAAAATTACTTGTTGCTTTTTGTATATGTTATTGTTCTGACGTTTTTGATGTATAAACTATAGCTTTTACTGCCTTATTTATGTTCACTCATAATTATCGTTTATGTAAACTTAAGACAATCCTGTTAGTTGACTAATTTTATTCATTCGCCTTTGTCTCATTCTCTCCATTCATCTTAAGATACAACAATTATTACAAGCACGATACTTTTAACCGAATCAAAATCCAACTTATTAAATGACATAAAGTATGTTAGATATTTAACTTCACTGATAATTATTGTCATTTTTTCATGCTTATAAGACAATCCTGCTGAAAAAAATTCATTATCTTTTGTTTCATCATATTTTTTTCAAGACAATTTTTAGTTTCATTATCATGTCGCACTGAGCGGTTGTTTAACCAACAATTAAATGATCTATACATTAATGAGTTTGATAGGACAGAGTATGCAAAGCATTAGTCGACGCATTTCAGCATCGCAATCAAATGATTTATTCTATTCCTGTCGTGTTTTTTCCTGCTGTCCATTTGCAGGTTTCAGTGCTGTGTGAAAAGATTAAATGTGATCCTCCACAACTAAATGAGACACTTGTCGCTACAAGCAATTCTGAGACAATGAGCCAGATAAGAGATACATGCTAAAATTGTCAATTTTCAAAAGTTTGTATTTTCTTATCCTATGCATAAATGTGCATCTGAAAGCGCATTTGCTACTAGATTTTATCATCACACAAATTATGTAAAATGATAATTTTGATATCAATCAAATTACTTCAAAAATGCATCCAATGAAGTTTATGTTTAGTCATTAAATGCTCACCAATTTTTTTCTAACGATGTAGGAACTCAATTTTTTTAGCATTAACACTCATTGTGTGTTCACATGGTGCAAATTTTGTTAATATAGCTTAAACAAAACTATGTGTTATCAACAGGGTTGGAGTTGTCTAAAATGATTTGGGGGGGGTCAGTTTTCTAAAATGTCACTTATAGGTCAAAAATAGGTCAAAAGTTTATTGTCACTTATAAGAACTGTGGGGGTCCAACCCCCCCGACAACTCCAACCCTGCACCAGACCTAACATGCATCTCCACCAGTCTTCTAAACAACACCACCTGGGAAACAAACCCATCACTCTCATCAGATCACCTACCAATAATCATAACCATCAACACCAAATCAAATTTCAGACTAACTCCTAC
>JAQFYQ010000604.1:0-16140 GCA_034694885.1 Buchholzia appendiculata | reverse complement strand
AGTTGTTCACGTCCCATTGCCTGTACAGGGAGGATCTTTGGCCACCCACCCGTGCCCATCTGGCCTAGTGGATCGGTGGTTATAGTCATGCGTAGTAATACGCAAGACATATAACCATCGCCAGGACCTGTCTTCGGACAGAGCACTATCATCATCATTAGAAGTACACAAGTTCGATCAAAGTAATTTTAAGATGCATCACTGTAAATTGGAATTACATAAACAACGGTTGCAAAACAATTCATAAATATACATATTACATTATTATATTATACAATAAATGAAAAATCGATTTCAGTAGATTTTACCGTGATAAATTATGTATCTAAAACAAATGAAAAACGTTAATCAATATAGCTATTCCAAAGGTTTCCTTCTAAACATTCTTCATAAAATAAAGACATAGCACAAAATTCAGCGAATCATCAATAATAACTAATGTTACACAATTTGCACAGAAATAAGACGAATGTAGAATGATAATCAACAAAACAAAATACATCTCTATATATGCACTACACAGTAGCAATTGCACCATTTGTAATAAGCTACATGAACAAATACACAACGAAGCAATCATCTAGCTGCAAACGTAATGCATTAAATTGCACTTTAAATAGTTCACAACATTTTTTATACTGCCATTGTCAAAAATAACAAACTTACATCTAATTGATCATTAATAAAATCAACAATCTGATTATAATTATTAAATTACTGCTCTTTGAGGTTTTACACGTTGTCTAAAATGTATACAATGTTAAATTTATTCATGATGGAAAAATCTGGATCACTTTAATCTCCCAAAATTGAGGTCGCAATTGACAACTTACTTGATCCTACATGCTTATAAGTTTAGGTTTTCTGTGTTTTTCAGGTGTCCGTACACGACTCTACTGCATTATCAGACAAATGTAGTGAATCAAACTTATTATAGAAAAAAGATTATTTTATACAAAATAAATATTTTATAGAATGTTATCAGGAACCGAGATGGGGGTTAAATGCGAAACGAACAAGTACTAAATATTTAAAGGAACACTAGTTCACAAGATTTACTCAGGCAGCAGGGAAAGATCGTAATCAAACATTTATTTGATGTGAAAAATCCTTTAAAACTGCGATATATTTTGCTCTATAGGCCACCCTGATATATTTTTGCAAAAAACCTTTGGTGGGCCAAAAAAGATAAATTAAAATGATTAAAGTCATTGTCTACCCGATCACTCCTCCATAGCGCGCAGTGTCTTTGTAAAATCAAACTACGTATTTTGTAATGGAGACTGATTTCAACATTCCTTCCAGGGGAAGGTTTGTAATAGTTAATAATAAAGTAAGAGCGCAGTTTGGTCCCACCAATCGCTGCATTACTTACTTTCCTGCACTCCAATAATATACACTTAATCCAATAACATACTCCTAGTTCAATAACACACTCTCAATTCAGTAACACAAGACTGAGAGAATAACCGTTGTAGTCGTGAACAACAATTATCGTCTTTCTGCATTACCAGCTGCATTACATGTTTTGTAGAAATACAAGTACAAACATTTATTTTCTTCTACAGAATAAATTTTCTTGCTCAAAAATTCTGCAAAGAAATGTCCGCAGGTAGAAATGTCCACACGCACAAAGAGCAAAATAATAATCTGGCTGGTATACACTATCACTTAACAGTGAAATCACTACAAAAGTGTAATTTTATTCCCATAGGGCGAAAGTGTATCAATTGCGAATCAAAATTTAATAAACTCCAAACATGTTTATACACAAACGCTGAAAATATTGCACCATTACAAATATAAACAATAACAATTAAGCAGTTCGTGTTAGTACATTAAAGCATTTCAGAACACTGTACCATAAGACAATACGAACTATTGATTGAATATTCTAAATCATCAGCTACAATGGAATCACATAAATAAGTTTAATCAGAATAACAAAGTATAACAAAGTGACGTCACAATGTTTTTTCACAACTGCGGCAAGACGAACGATGATGTCAGGAAAAAATCTGACCATAAGAATGATAGTGCGTGTTTCAAAACGAAGCAGTGCTTTGTCATTGCACTAAAGGGTGCCCAGTCACATCTCATTCCCTCCATGGAATGAAAAATCTTGTAATTTTAAGCCATTTATTCTTCCTTGGAGTCATCATTCAAAAATAATGACAAGAAAATATGATTAAGCGTATCGCTTATGAAACGAACAATTTGAACAAATAATGAACCAATCTGCCTGCGAGGTCATGCGTAAGCCTTTAATGTTCACTGCCTTCACAGGAAGGCACTGGAACACCACCTGTACTCATTGTATATCATAAGATGATTGGTGGCATTATCGCGAACCATCAAGATGAACTGTTCGCGGAGAGAAGAAGTTTAATCATTCATGTCATATGAATGAATGCACAACTCATAAACAATACCACTAATAAATATCCATGATTATATATAACATATCTACAATACAACGCATAAAATATAAAATAGACAAAATGTTAAATCAACGATTTACTATCAATTAAAACATTAGGCTTGCATAAATAGTACCAATAGTATATTGCTCTTATCATTTATGCATGGATCGAAACACGCCATAAAATTATAAACGTATGCTACTGAGTATAAACCTGTCATCTACAAAAGCTATTGCATATCAATGACTTGTAATTGTAAAAGCACATTATACATTCATAATAAGCACATACAGATACGATACAGAAGCTAAAAATGTATAAACTATAATGTAAATAAAATATGTAATAGCTGCTTATTATTGCAAACATAGAATAGCTCATTTTATATATTATATATAATAGCAAAAGTTATCCAAATAAATTGTTATCACTAAATTAACCATCATTACTGATCAACATAAAAAAATTTAAACATCAGATGAAATACCTGGGAAAGAAATGCGAATGTTCTAGGAACAATGAAACCGTTATAGCCCATTAGAAATAACAAATCCACGTGGATCACCATTTCATGATATAAGATTCCAACCAAATCTGTCAATTTCAGCAAAGGATGGAAGCTATAACCAATTCTCCATCTTCTCAAGTTAACAAAACTTCTGGATTTGGCATGAAGAAATAAAAGTCACAAAACATCCATAGTTGTTTATCTATCGGAACAGGCCATGTCATACCATCAAAAATTAGCTGGATGTATCCAAAACATAATTAGGCTTCAGAAGCATCTGTCACTTTATTCACAATACATTTATTACTGCTCATCGTTCATGTCTGGCTATAAATCAGCATTAGTAGCACACATTTAATATACATTTCATCGCACCGAATATGTAAAATAATAATTTTATCGCACCACATGTAAAACATCTCTTTTGTTACATAAAAATATAAAAAAAAGATAGCACTATATTTCAATTATGTTACGTGACAGTAAATTCTTAATATGCTTATAAATATTACTATAAAGACAAAATTTGAATAAAACAGTACTGCAAATCATTCTGAAGTACCAATGTAACAACGGCACAATTCTTAGAGTAAATATACCGATGAAATAAAAATAACATCAGAGTTGATATGTAGCGCAAGAATTTTATGCATAGTCAATAAAACAAGACACAAAACACCCTGAATGGATACAAAATAGCACATTTGAGCACCTCTACTGCATCGTAGCAATCTATGAAAAGACAAGGGTTGGGAGGGGGAGACCAGGCTGGGGGGGGGAGTAGTTAAGATAGGAGCGTGGACAAGACTGGAAGACGAAGCATGATGGATATAAGAGATCAGGATGGAGCTTGCTGCACAACTGAATCTCTCAGTGCATGGTAGCCACCCATGAAGAGAACATCTCAGTGTGTGGTAGCCACCCATGAAGAGAACATCTCAGTGTGTGGTAGCCACCCATGAAGAGAATATCTTAGTGTGTGGTAGTCACCCATGAAGAGAATATCTTAGTGCGTGGTAGTCACCCATGAAGAGAACATGTCAGTTGATGGTAGCCACCCAGGAAGAGACGAGATCGGAGCCTCCCTGTGACGCTTCTTCATAGGACGGCGGATGATATTCCTGAAAATAACGGAATAACGCAATCTATATATACAAGACGTGTAACATATGTCTCCCGGTCGGCATGCCTCTCTATGTTAGTCAAATAGATTAGGATCAGAAGTCATACAATAATACACACCAAAGTCAGACATCACCATAAATTGTATTAAAAACTGGACAGAGAGAGATGCGGTAGATTGTGCTCGAGTTGATAACTATAACTAACAAAAGAACTTTAAAGTACGGTACTGGAAAATTTGCTTCACAAAGAACACTACTTCTAATAACCGATTACCTAACTCAGTGACTGTTTATACTGCAACTTCATAATCAAAAATCAAATCCAGGAATTCACACGTCATCAACCTTTTTGATCATATTGATGAAGATGATGATGCTAAAGAAGTTAATGACGATGACGTTGATGATAACTGTACTCTGCCAGAGGGCAGGTTTTAATGATATTCGTGGTCTAATGTCTTTGAACATTGACATACTAGTCTCTATCATATTGATCAGGATCTCATCATATTTATAAAACTCTTACTAAATAACAACTTAAAATCTCGAGAAACTCGACGTACAAACTCTGGCAGTTGATCGAGGGTGTCCACACTGCCCCCCGTGGATGAAGCCCCGTCCCCCCGTCCCTCCATGTCGGCCGCCACTTCCTCGTATGAGGGAGGCACCAGACAGTCGTTCTCTCGGTAGAAGTTCATCCGTCCCACTTGTGGGATTGGAATCGGAGCGCTGCGGACAATGACAATACCGCCACGTATTACTGTAGAACCATCTCTATGCATCTCAGTAGCCATGAAATGTTGCCCATGTGAGATAGAGAACGGCAGGTGTGGTGGCCGGATGACCGGGAGAGAGGACGTGAGGTAAGAGTTCATCAGGGATCGTTCCACGTCCTCGTTCCGGGACCCTTCAGCTGTAAAATACAACAGCATCTTAAGACTGGTTACAAAACTTACTTACTAAGTAGGAAGTCATCGGGGCAAAATCGGTTAACCGCAGTATGCTTTGGTATAGTGCTTTCACTACATACACTAAGACAGCTGTCATACTATAAAGATATTATACATCGTAATGATGAAAGCACGGGGCAGGGCATGAGGAACCTGGTCGGTATTGTCCCACTATCACTGTGACATGGTTTGTGTGTCTGAACATAAGCCATTGTCGGACGCAACACTAGACTTTACCGCAACAATGTACATCATATGGCATGCAATTCAACAGAGATCGCAACAAGTGAATAAATGCACTGATATACATACAGTTATTTAATAAGCATTCTGTATTTTGACATCGCATGACTTTCATTGAAGAGATGATGACGATGGCAAGAAGAAAGGCACCAATCAGCGGAAGCAACCATCGCAGGAAAGAGATCGAATACTCAGCACCAGAGTCACCTGTACAACATATTAGCTACATTAAATTCAAAGACAAAATATAGATAATATAGATACAAATGATCTATAATATAAGAAACACATGCATAATCAATAGTGGGTACAGGGTATGTGCCACAACCATAAACCTTTCACAATTGCATTTTTTAAAAATCTGCAGTCGGTGATCATTTTTTATCACTTACGATCAAAACACTTGCTGCCAGTACCAAAAAAGTCACACCATTAGTACCTAAACCATACGCCTGAGAACAAAATGAATCTTCTTCATATTAGATGATCGATCAGATAATCTATCAGACAATAAATAATCTATCAGATTATAAATAATCTATCAGGTTTACTCTATTTGATAGTAGATAACCAATCAGATAATCTATCTGACAGTAGTTAATCGATTCAACAATCGATAGACAGTAGATAGATCAGATAACCAATAACATGACACATCATCGATCAGATACCCTATCGGACAGTAGACAAACGATGAGACGATACATATCTATTAGATAACCTATCAGACAATAGATAATAACTAGAGAAGCTATCATTGCACGTGCGGAAAAGCGAAGTGATAAGAGTTTACCTTGACAGACAGCTGGCAATTCATCAGCACCATTAGGACAATGAGGAAGACCATCACAAACGTT
Source organism: Buchholzia appendiculata (assembly GCA_034694885.1). Taxonomy (NCBI): domain Eukaryota; kingdom Metazoa; phylum Annelida; class Clitellata; order Enchytraeida; family Enchytraeidae; genus Buchholzia; species Buchholzia appendiculata. The sequence goes on along the minus strand of JAQFYQ010000604.1, from coordinate 10,035 downwards.
AGAGACTGGTACAGAGACCTGAAGGTCATCGCTGCACATAAACCAGTTGTACTGTTCCGCTCCTTATAACAGAAAATGTAATACATGCACTCAGTGGATCATTGCGAGTGATTAGCGCTATGAAACAACGTAATACAACAATAGTGTGAGATCACAGGCAACAAGACACCAGATTTAAGTGACAAGGTCCATAGCAATGCTAAAAGAAATAACATTTGAATATCTATAAGCAAGAATGTCGTGTGCTGGTACGAGTAACAAGTGAAAGGATTCAACAACAATTCATTTCAATGTCGAACTAAATAAAAGAAAACCAATAAACTCAAGCAGCTGCATGTTTTTAATCAAATTAGTGAGAAAACTAACATAAGCATATTGAAAACCCAGCACCGGCATATTAAAATTGTATTTAATTAATTTTCAACCATAATATGGAAGAGTTAATAAAAGTGGGGAAGAACAAACGAGAGCGAAAGCCCAGGACAGGATTGAAGTCTTAAATGTTAATATGCAACGAAGAAGTGCAAATTTAATAACCACTGCCCTCAAAGACAAATGTTTATCCTCAAATTTTGCAAAAGTGTTTAGCTTATTGAAAACAAAACTATTGGCCACTTCTCAACAAATTTGCTTGATTGAAAATGTCTATACATAAGGAGGTGTCCGGATATCTTGCTATATAATATCATGATATAAATCACCGAAAATAATCTGAAGTACAGAAAAAAATAGTATCACAAATGTATGACAAATCACTATTTACTTTTAATCGGCAAATGTCTACATCCATTAACTGGAACAAGTAAAATATACAAGCGAGATATTTGTCATGAACTGTTTTGTAACTTCGCTTATTTATGAAATAAAATAAATAAATAAATACCGTTCACATTGTATCCAATACGATACAAGCCCGTGATAAGTTCAACATTAGTCGGAGGACTCGGAGCAAGGAGACTCAGTCTAATATATAGCCCGTGACTCGACATGGCACCGAGACTTGAGAGAGATGGATGCCAGGAGCCGGCGACAGACGCATTGTAAACCGAGAGTAGGTTTCCTGTCGACAGCGAACCATTACGTATCTCAACCGAACCTACGACAAAATGTGCAGTGTATCATATAATAAAAATAATAATAATAGAAACAAACAGATTAGTGTGACACAAGGTTCACAGAGCTTCAAGGTCACATTATAGTCAGTACTGTTCAGAACGAACACTAATCAACACCATAAGTTCTCCTAAACTTGTATGTTTTAAGCGACCATTTAACCACATGAAAAACTTTCCATATGTTACTGCCTAGTGTAGTGTAGTGGCAGTAAGCATGTCAACTCTCCACTATAAAAGAACCAAAGAGCAGATGGTAGTTGTCCACACTCATGCTACAACATAATCAGTCTTAAACACCAATTTTAAAGTTTACTTAAAAGAAGTCAGCATTGAAAACACTATTCCACTGATCGTAGACCAGAAGAGATGGAGTAGGCCCATCAAGTTTTCAACAAAATGTTTTTAAACATTTATGAAAACCAATAAAGAATTCTTGTAGAAAACAATATCTCCCCAGATTAATATTATCAGGCTAATTGGTATAGAAAAAAGGTTCAAATTTCATAGCAGATAATCAGTGCAATATATACCAGAGATGTGGAAGCTTTGAAAGCGAGCAAAGACGACATTTGACAGATGTTTAGACGGAGACTTGATGACCCATATCCAGTTGAGAGAATTTCTTGTATCCGCTGGAGTTAGAGTGATTAGTTCACCGGAGGAAACGGTTGAGAATGACTGACAGAGTGACTGCCGTGAACTGCTCCTCGGCTCCAACGCGTCTGAAGCAGCTGTGCAGAAGTTCATCAAATTCAACAACTAAAACTGCAATCTAAACAACTATAATTAAAAGAAAATCTACAAATTTGTCAATAATAAATTATAAATTAAATAATAAAAATAAATAACATAAATAACTGATAAACAATCTGCATCAATGGTCAATTCCATATCCATATAAAAATTCAACTTCATTGCAAAGCGAAAATCCTTACATTAAAAGAATATCATGTCAGCTTCAATTCTTCAAAATTATTGCTCTTAATTTTACTTGCTTCCATCCAAAACAAAAAATTACATACAAAATCTAACATTTTAGCACAAAACAGAATCACATTATACACAAATACAAAAGAGGTACAAGCTGAATATTAATTGTAAATCTTAACAGCTATGATGTGTAGAAATCGTTTAACTTGTATTTCTTAGTCAGTATGCAGTAATCGTGATCAGAATAATATCTGCATTACAAGAAACTAGCTTAAATAGTTTACTCAAAAATGATTATACGAATAACTCATTGTCATCATCATCATTAACTACAAATTAACAAGTATAAATACTTACATAACAGAAAGTGTTCCATTGTTGTAACAATAATTATACAAATTACTTAAAGAAAGATTTGTATAATTGTTGTTGTAACAATAATTATACAAATTACTCAAAATGTCAACATCTATGATATGATTGAATGATTAATTGATAATGGACAATTTATAAAGCTTCATAATAGAACCTAAATCATCACCAGGACACGGTACAAAATCACTCGGTAGTTACAATGATGATGATAGTAATCATATTCAATGAATAAGCATAATTGAATATAAACCAACCTTCATAAGGTGTTACCCAATAGCGAGCTCTAAAACCATGATAGTCATATAGTGTGTCACTATGCGCACTCGATGACCTCAAGCTACCCTGTACGACTGCATCCAGGACAAGCCACAAAGAACTGTTAGCCTTGGACGTGATGACGTCAGGACAAAGTTGAAATCCCACAGAATCCTGGATGGACAGATAATCCAGCAGCAGAAGTTCCGAGCCTGATTGAGTATCGACATCAAACACCTGCAACGTCAAAAATGTCGAGTTAGAGGAAAGGTCAGATAAATGAGTCTAGGTCAAATAAATGAGTCCATGATTTTTTATTTCTTCACCACTATCCATGAAGAAAGCAGAAGAATCACTACTGGGAATTTTCCTACAAAAATTCTAGTAATTGTAAGCACAGAGCATGTGCAATGTTTAATCAGCGACGCAAGTCAACAACCCAATCCCGTTTACATGCAATCACATTCAAATACAACGTAATTTAAATTGCGGATTGATATAAACAACTCAAGACAGGAATTATTCCAAAACCACAACAAAATACCCCGATTTAAAGAGAATGATCTAAACTCTAAAAAAACACTGAGAATGAAGTTACAAACCCGCAATCGCATGTTTGAAGGAATGTCAAGGTCGTCGAACGCAAGATGTATTAGACCGAAGCCATCAGAATCCTGGAAGTCTATTCGGTAGACTTTGCTGACGCAGCATGACGCTGGGTAGAAGTCTGATGTTATATAACCTTCCGTCGACCAGTTCGCAGCAAGAACCACCTCAGGTAGCTCTACACATCGTCAAGCATTCGGAATTCGTGGTAAATAACATTACTAATATCTACTCAAATTGGCGTGCATACATAATTCACAGCAAATATTATATTAAATAACAGTACAAACTGGGTACATAGAAAACATAATTTATAATAAATACTAGGCCTACTGCTACTACCTTACTGCTATTTTAGTCCTAAGCTACATACTAGCATGCATGTAAATTCACAGAAACCTCTACCTACACGTATGTATCTATAATCTGTGTAGACTCTAGAGCCATGTCATAATTCAAGACAAGTACTTATACATAAATTTATGGTCAAATAGTAACAGCACTTTATAAGCCTATACAAGCAATCCTGCATACATAATTATGGTAGAAAATGTTTCTTTATATATGCAAGCAACAAGTAACAAAAAGGTCTGAAGATTAAAACCATAGATCCAATAAATGAAATAAATAAATAAACCAGTAAAAGCTGTGGCTAGTTAACTACATTTGATACAAGATAAAATTCTTTTTGTTTCAACACTTCTGGCAAATAGAAACTTGCATTTTACATTCAAAACTCAGAAAATAGAAATCGTTAATGTAATTTGCACCAACACTGATTGACATCTTGACCAGAAGTTAGATGAATTACCTGGTAGGTCATGGAATGCTATGTCTGCTAGTTCACCAATGTTTGCACAATGTATACAGATTATTCACAGTTAATTCATTGACATTTTAATTCGATACTTCCATCATTGTCATCACAAAATTATTAATTGCCTCGTTACACTCATCATTATCACATTTTGCACATATTCATTTCTTCCGATTTCTTCCCTGTTTGACAAGGATGCCTAAATAACTATTTTGCAATATCACAGACGTTCGGCAAAAGTTCAAACAAAATCAAAAGTCGGCCTAGTAATTGTATTTTAGCAATAACAATAATACCATTTCCAGTGTTAGCTGTTGACGTGAGAGTAGGCAATATTGCGGTCAGTGTGACGACCAAACAGTACACACTTGAACACTACAATATTCGACACAAATAATTTCTTTAATAACAAAACTACTCAATCCAAAACAGCATATTGACAATGAAGCCTATTACCAACATAGAAATCAAATTATTGCGAGCACAAGTCTGTAAAAATATATCAGCTAGGTCTATATTAGAACAATTAAACTACCAAATATTAAACACGTTTTACAGTAAAATAAAATATTTTACAGTAAAATACAGTGAGACTTGAACTTTGTGCAGCCCTATACACAGATGAGCAGCCTTTAGCTTTATATTCTCTGCACTGCTTTCCTAAAACTTGCTTCAAATAGTGTAAGCAATCTTGCCAATATTATGTATTATTATTGTTATCATTTAAAAATAGGTCAAATAATTAACACCATTTATTATTAAAGTAAACATAAAAATTCTCAACAGGCAGTAACAACGGTATCGTCTACCGATATCAAATATTCAACAACATATTTAACTTACCGAACGTAACATCAGCATCAAGTGAAAACATCGCAGTGAACATCTCACGAGTCTTACGAACACAACCAGCATGGGAGCATCAATGTCATCAACTATCTCATGTCAGTAAGGATGATCACAGCTATTGAACTGAACTTTAAACACGGTTAAAATAAATGTTCAATAAATGAGACGAGACTTTAGGATGCAGAATCACATCATCGTACCAGCTACACAGAATCTAAACAGAAAAAAGTGCACATCTTATTACAGCAACAACAGTTGTTAAATTAACGATCAATAAATTCTGTCCCTGTGGTTGATGAAAATTGAGAATACTATCACTTCGCAGAATGTCGTAAGAAGCGAATAACGGTTAGTAGTCTGATCTGAGCTGTAGCATGAATGTAGACTACTACCATCTACTCTTCGATTTTTTCATGGTGGTGGGATTAGCTTGTGCTTCCCGTTAGTTACCAAATCAAAGAGGAGAATACATTTCTCTGCATAAGGGAGCTAATGCCATTTCTGATAAGAGTTGGCATCAGTAAGGGCACATGGCCATAACAAATCCATCCATAAAGAGCTCTCAGGGACATTATTCCGGTCTTTATCTGCGCTCAGCAAAGACATACTGCAAAAACATCCTGCTCAGCAAAGACATCAGATGCAAAGTGAATAGTAAACTCTAACGGGTGATAATGATGATTGTTATATTCTGCGTGGTATGTGTCAAGGCCACATGTGATCGTAAACCACTGCAAATCACTAATATACTGCACTGATTTGGAGATGAGCTGAAGGAAATCATTATTAGACTTTGGTGCTCGTAGCCATTTGCAGTCAAAAGAAGGTCAAATTTAAAGTCATTTCATCCTAGATGCAAGGTAGAGGTATAAAATATTAGGAATCTAGGATTATCTTTACTGCAAGTCTACAAAGTTGGTACATTACATGGTAAGAAATAATGCTAGCAATTTCCAACTTCATATTCTACTATTGTGATTTCATCGTTGTGCAGTGACTTACGGGCAGGTGGTTTATGTAGTGTGTTTTACAGGTCTTATGGCGGTATATTAGGCCTACGTTTGATTTACGGTTGTGGTTTACGCAGTTGGTTTATGGTGGCAGTTTGTGGAGGTCGTTTGCGATAGCGAACGATGGTTTACAGAGGTTTACTGCCTTACCATGAAATCTATTCTCGGTACTATATTTATGATTTGGCATCACATTAACAATTTCATGGTTCTCCTACAGTTTAGTATACTGCATGGGAAAAATCAAAGGGAGGAGGGTTACATGTAAAAAAACAAAACAAAAAGATTTAAATGTAGGTGTTCAAGGCTAGCAAAACGTTCTATAATCCCAATCACAACCCTAACCCCAACCAAAACCAGATTATGGCCCTACTATATATTCCCATGCAGTGTTCTAAGCTGAATGATAACACAGTTTCCCGTACAGAGTACTCAACTGTAAGAGGACCGATTTATATAATGTAACTCATGACCGTAGTCAGCTTGAACCCTAGCGGGAGGGTACCAGCGTAATGCGGAGGGAACTAATTTCACGAGCGAGGAGACACCAATAACATGTTGAATTTATTTTGTATTTAAAATTCAAGTCGACGAGGGCGTACTAATATTCGGGTTCTCTTTTACTTAAGTACACTATATGAAAAAAACATCAACAGGTACGTGTGAAACAAATCATGAAAACAAATGTTTCAAATATTGGAATTTAAGAATGGAAAATTTAAAAAACTAACCATTAACTAAAATAAAAAAACTAACCACAACCCTCACCCTACCTAAACCCTAGAAATTTCCCATGCAGTGTACTAAAGTAAAGGAGAACCGATATTTGACGAAATATTCGTGCCCCCATTTGCTCCTCCTTGGCTACGGCTCTGATGTAATTCCACAAACTACATTTATAATTGGTAAAAGAATAAGAATAGAGCAGGAGGAAATGCTGATACCTGTTGATTCCTGTTGTAGCACCACCAGTTGAGAATCAGTCAGTGGCTAAGGGGAAGAAATATCTCATAGTTCCATATTATTATTAATATATGGTAATAATTAGTAATATAATATAACTTAATCAAAACAATTTTTTATCTTGTTATTGTTACCTTTGCAGTTTGTTTACATATGAAGGCCTACAATAATCACAGGTGATTTGCACAGCTCATGTATTAGTACCACGGTAATCATTCTACCTCTTGTTTAGGCCATTTATTACTTGAGAAACGTTAAACGTTTGACGTTGAAACGTTTGAGAAAACCGTTAAGAAACAAAAACTAAGTAATGATAACTGCAATCTGACAAGTTTTATGGAAGTGAAATAACAGCAACAAAATCATTTCGACTTACGGCAAATAATTCCACGCCAAAAACATAACATGCCTATACTCCTTATTAAGAAAAGCATTATAAAATCACTCACACAAACTTCAAAAACGTATCAGTCAAAACTGTACACGTACAGGACATCTCACTTGAACAAGCCTACGTATACAAGCGCAGCCTCGAAGCGGTTATGCAATTAACAGCTAGTGCTTTAATAGTACTTCGACCACAGATGTTATTTGTGTCACGCCTGCAGCTTCAGCAGCTGATCACTTTCGTTATTGACTATCTAAATGTCCAGTGAATTGCTATTATTGGGCTTATATATCTATTACTGTATTACATATGGTTATATGGCTCATGTACACTGAGGATTAGGCCTGGCTTTTCTCAAACCCTCCTATAATTATAATATATGAGAAATTAGAAAAATCACTGGGAGTTGGATTTCAACATGCTCCCCGGTCATTCAAGCATAGGCCTACGCCGGCGTTCTGACTTTATCCGACTCAGGTTAATGCATTTGTGGCCATATACTATGGCATATAGGCGGCGCAACGTATCCAGGGATTTTCCTACACATTCCCAGCGGTTTTTACCCCCCCCCCCACACTGCAGTTAAGTCTTGACACCCCCCAGTTCAGTTTTCACTAACCCCCTCCCCGCTGGGGGGGGGGGTGTATATGATTTTCAAGAAATTTCTGAAATTTTACAATGAAAACCTTGGCCCGCCGCTAACCCCCCCCGCTCGTATTTGTTCAATTATTTCATTTTTTTACACCCCCAGAATTTGTGTACACCTTCCCCCAGTTCAAAAGTCCTGGGTAAAAACTTGGGCGTATCAGAGCGCTTGTGTGGGCCGGGTCTCACCATAGCCGCGACATTTTGTGGAAACAAATATTTTTTGGTTCATTTGTTTCAAAATGTAGCCCCCCAAATTTGACTTGAAAATTTCAAATTTGAAGGTGTGCAGCAACCCCCACCGCTCATCACTTTTTGGGTGCCCTGCTCCCCCCCCCCCGATCGTCATTTTTGCGCTCTGCTACCCCTCCTCGCTCGACAAATTTTTGTTGTGTGCGCGCCGCTATACCCCCTCCCCCCAGTTTGTCAAAAAATTTAAGCCTCCCCAAGTGAAAATGTCTGGCGCCGCCTATGCATGTGGCTCACATCCGGCTGTCACTTATTCGGTACCAGCCACACTTAATTACACCATCACGTCTGCTGCTGGCGGATTTACCACGGTACAGCTGGTGCATTTACAAGTACCGGGCCTCGAGGCCCGGTACTTTCAGAATTAGAACTTAGGGGCCTCCAGGCCTTTTCTTTTTTGTTCCTTATTTTTAATCATTACTGAAATAAGTTTAACTGACGCCAATAATAATAATTATATAATTCTATACAAGGTATCTTATTTATCGGACCGGTCCGTCACTGTCAAAAATTTCCGCCCAACCACTCCGATTTTTGATTTTGGAGGAAATTTTATCGGTCTGTTACTGTCGCAACAAATCCCCCCCCCCAGTGGCGTAACAAGTACCGAAGGGGCAGGGGTGATTGATTGAGACGATTGTGTGAGGCAAACAAATGACACTTCAGAGTCATGTCATTCTGGATTCTCTCTTTGGTGATTTGAATAAGCGCATAAATGCATTATGCTGAAATAAAGCAGATGTTCTGTTTTGAATCTGCTTGAAGATATCGACATTGTAACCTGTGCACACGACCGTCAAATTCTATCAAGGCCATCTGGAACCAGACCTTGTAGAGGAGTGGACCCAGTGGACAGCATTTTTGAGAGAATCGCTGCCAATCAGAAAGATACTGCAATCGCATCAACCTCTGCCTCGTCGATGCTACAAGTCATGAGTAGATACGACATGCAGTCGTCGTTTCCAAATGTAAACTCAGAATCTGCGACTTTGAAAGTGTCCAACTGTGCTTGACATGAGCGGTCCTTCAGACACATGAAGATAATCAAGAACTACTTGAATGTGTTCTACCATGCTGTAAGAGCGGCTGTCAGCCTTAGCCATACCGAACATCGAAAATGAGCTGGTCAAGAATATCGACTTCGGACAGCTAGTAGAGACCTTCGCTACAGTAAAAAGATGTGGTCAACATGTTTAGACTCTTCCTAGTAGTAATAAACTATTCTAATTAGTAGTCCAATTACTAGTAGTAATAAACTAGTCTAATTAGTATTCTAAATTCTAATTCTCCTCTAAAACTATTTAACAAAGCAGGTAGACCCGTAGCTCTCCTGCGGACTGCAGGGCCCGGATGGCCTATGCGAGAATGCTGGTGGGCCTCCATGGAGATACCTGTACCGGGCCTACAAATGTAAATCCGCCACTGCACGGTCTGCACTTCGACTTGTAACGTAACTATGCTACGGCTAGGCCTGCACTACGCATGCATGGTGCTGACTTCAGCTTCATTAATTATTAGGTTAGCTAGTGCTAACAGGTCAGCTTACACCAGTTGTTTCCATTGAAATGCGAAACTACTGGATTCTTTCTTACTACCGTTGGTACGGGGTTAGCCCTCACTTTATATTGCTTAATCTTGTCCCGTCCTGCTGCAGTTAAAAGCCGAAAGTAAGATTGATAATTTGATAATAATTGTTATTATTGTTCGGATAGCAGGTCGGTCTATCTGAGGTGATGTAGGTCAGGGGCCCTAGTTTGTAATTGGGGTTCTAACCATTGAAAGAAGTCAAGAGTCTCGTCGCATTTCTCGTTTACTATTCTTCTCCAGCAAATC
>JAQFYQ010000603.1:0-16152 GCA_034694885.1 Buchholzia appendiculata | reverse complement strand
GTGACTTCCTGGACTTCAGACTTTATATCATTCACTTGTGTATATTGCTTTCTATTGCTCAAGTAATCTTTGAACCACTGCAAAGTCGTTCCTCTTATACCATACCAGCTTAGCTTCTCCATTAGTATAGTTAAATCAACCGTATCAAACGCCTTTTGCAAGTCCAAAAATAATCCCAATACGTAATGTTTTTCATCTAATAGCTTATATATATTATCTGTGATTTCTAATAATGCCATATTTGTAGAGTGATTTTTCCTAAATCCAAACTGGTGTTTATTTATTATCTTATGCTTAGTCCAGAAATCAACTAGACGCTTCTGCAGAATTTTTTCAAAAACTTTATCAAATATTGATAATAAAGAAATGGGTCTGTAGTTGCCTGGATTAGTAACATCTCCTTTTTTAAATATAGGTACAACTTTAGCCAATTTCAGTCCGGAAGGCACAATGCCTTTTGTTATAGATGCATTAAATATATGATGTAGTATTATGGATAGCGGCTTAACAATTAAAGCCAGGATAGATACATTAAAACCCTCCATACTAGATTTCTTACTTTTGATTAAATGTAAAAGTTCGCACTCAATTTCAACTGTAGATATGTTATCACAATAAAAACTATTTTGCAGGGATGGTGGCATAAATTTCTTGAAATGTTTTGTAGGAGCAGGTAGTTTTTCTGCAAGAGTCTTACCGATAAGACTACAGAATACAACACAGACAAATTAACTTTAAAATGTAACTTTAAAATTAACTTGTGGAATTGATCAGAATTACAAACATTTTAGAGTTAATTAACGTTGATTTTCAGTGATAAAAGGGAGTCCGAACTCAGAATCTGTAAAATATAATCAAAGCAGTGAGTTAGTGTCGCCTCCATTTGCAATCTTTTGTCAGTCAATCATTAAGTTTCATCTTTTCATCACATAATAAAGCCTTTTATTATGATGAATTTAACTAAAAGCTGTTCTAAGCTCATTGAATACATGATCTTGGCAGGCATCAAGGGTAATCCTGGCTTCCCTGGTCTTGTTGGAGCGAAGGGCCAGCCTGGACGAACTGCCGCTTTTGGACCTAAAGGACGTCCTGGAGAGCCCGGCCTTCCAGGCACTCGAGGCACTCCAGGCCTTGATGGTATGTATTACTTTAGAACATCATGTGTGCTGTGTGTGTGTGCTGAAGATGGGGAAGAACAACCCAGATTGTAGAACAACCCAGATCATTAAGACATTCTGTTGATTGTGAGGAAATTGTGGAAGTCTGTTACAATTTAGATAAATATCATTAGAATAAATCAGACAGTCAAACTAGTCTCTGTTGTGATCATCATTATCATCTGTCGTTCTCGAAAAATTATTGTCAGCGAGTAGCACTAGGAATATGGCAGTTCGTTGAACAAAATTTTTCTTCTGTATTTAGGAAAGAACTTTTGGCAAGTGCATTTATGATGATTAATCTGAGCAGATTCCATTCAAATGACAGTATTAGATTGTACTGATGCAAAGTTTTACAACAGAATTGCCATTCCTGGCTCTAACAGTCTTACTGCTCGTCATGTTGGGCTGATGGAGGAACATGGCTCTTTATTTATTTATTTATTTATCACTTACGTTGCTTCATAAATGTTGTACGTCTAACACTTCCTGACGAATAAAACCGACGGCAAAATATTCATGATGATGATGATAATGATGATGACGATGATGATAATGTCAACGGATGTTTTTAATATAATTTCGTTTTAGGCATTGCTGGACAAAAGGGTGACCGAGGATTACCTGGTCTACCGGGCTCCGGTACGCCTGGTCCAAGAGGTCCACCAGGTCAAGCTGGACTTGATGGTATTCCAGGTCGTGCTGGATTAGCAGGTCCAAGGGGAACAGATGGTAATCCAGGAACCCCTGGAGCACGAGGGGATAAGGTGTGTGAAGAATTGCAGAAAAATCGAGTTTACTCCTAAGTTAACATTTGTTATGTGCATTTTGTGTGTGATCTGTTCTTTCTAGATTGTGATCGCGTACTAAGGCCTACAGTGTATTAAGTGTAGTTTTACTTCATCGATCCAAGTTTTTTTGACTCAATTTCAATTGCTTTTGTTCCTTTATTGTTATTTTCCGCCTTGTCTCTATAAACTAAAGTCTAATTGTAATTATTAGATGCATGTGCTCACATTTTACATTATTTTCTTTATCGTGTATTAGTGGTATGGGCTGTTGAGATAATTTTATGTTATGCGTTTATCTCGATCTTGCTTGTTTTGGTTGTGTTTTGTCAACTTGCCAAAAATGTAGACAATACACCTTAAGCGAATTCACATTTACTTTGAGTAATGTGTCATTGTGTTATATAGTTTTCCTTGAAGGGAACATGTTGTGTGTGTTTGTTTAAGGATGCACATCTGTATGTGTGTGTGTTTAGGGATTCTCTGGAACGCCTGGAACACAGGGTCAGCCCGGATCACCTAGCTTTCCTGGAGCTAAAGGTCGGCATCAGAACTAATGAAATATTTCTTAGATAGAAAAATAGAGCGTTAATTTTTATATTGTTTTTAAAATATGACTTAAATTGTGTTGTGTAATATGCTTCAAGTGAGATGATGTCATGCTGAGGTGTGGCTTCAAGCTTGAGTGTAGATACGATTATTGAGTGAGCAACTAATTACAATGCATCATCATGTGATCAAAGATTCACCTGCTGAAGCAAAGATTCACCTGCTGAAGCAAAGATTCACCTGTTGAAGCAAAGATTCACCTGTTGAAGCAAAGATTCACCTATTGAAGCAAAGATTCACCTGTTGAAGCAAAGATTCATCTATTGAAGCATAGATTCACCTGTTGAAGCAAAGATTCACCTGCTGAAGCAAAGATTCACCTGTTGAAACTTGGTGAACTCAAGTTGATCAAAGCTGTTGTATGAATTTTAGTTGGTGTATACTTAATGGATGCTACATTGTTTATTTTGTATAGTAGTAGATTTAACCAAATACACTTTGATCTTTTCATTCTATCTGCTGTGTTTATGTAGATGCTATAAATTAAATTCAAGTAATTAGAGTTTTGTTCAACATCGCAGCATCTCTGTAAAAACCGAAATGCGGTTAGAAATGTTTTCGTTGCATTACCAAAGGTTATAGTGTACATTGTTTATAATATAAATTACATTTGTGTTATAATTGTTAAAGGAAACAGAGGCGAGGCAGGATTATTAGGCTCTGCGGGAGAACCTGGCACTCCAGGTCATGCAGGTGCTAAAGGATTTCCAGGTCCGGCAGGATCAAAAGGAGATTTGGGACTCCCGGGATTGTCAGGAACTCCTGGTCTAGTTGGTGAATCCGGACTGAATGGAAATGCTGGGCAGCAGGGTAACATAATTCGATTTCTTTTAGATTTATTTGTCAATTAATTGTGAGGATCCATTATTAAATAGATCACAGTACATTTTTAATATTTATCAAATCTGAAATTAGTGATATTTTGTTAATTTACCAACCAGAACATTGTTCTTGATTCGTGAAACGCTAGATATAATCAGCCTACACACATTTAGATGTGCAATGCAAGTTGTGATCAGGGTTTGAACTAGAGGCCCAGTAGTTACAGTTCAAGTATGCAGCTTGTAGACCATGGATCTGCTATATTTTCGACTTAGATGTTACTGATTCTTTGTAGGTCGTCCTGGGCCAATTGGGGATCCAGGGCAACAAGGTCTTGCAGGTATTCCAGGGTCTCCAGGTATGAAAGGCAATCCAGGTTTAGATGGAAGCCCAGGACTCGCTGGACCGAAGGGAAATGGTGGACTACCGGGTCTCAACGGAATGCCAGGCATGCCTGGTCTACGGGGAGATAAAGGTAGGCGCACTTCTTTCCATTTCGCTTTTTAGTCATTTCAGGGAAATCACAATCTTTTGTGAATGGATTTAGAGTGAAATTTCGATGTGCATTTTCCTTCATATTGTTATTAATCTTGGGTAGTTCTGTTGTGTAATAAATGATGTTTATTACACATTTAGACGTATCGTTTTTCTGATGAATTGCTCAGACATAGATTGACTGATTTGTTATATGCAAACGCTGTAAGGCAACACATCAGTGAAGTTTTTTGCATGTGAGCCCCTTAAACTTAAGAGAATCATTTTCAAGACTTATGAGAGTCATTTTAAGACATCAAATTCATTTGAGAAAGCGTTTATTTAGAATGTCTGTATCTTTATTTAACAATTCGACTTCTAAAGTTTTATAGCCGTCTGATAACTGAATATCTGTTAACTATACAGATTGATTTCTCATTGACTAAATAATTTTAATAGGAGTGTTCGCTCAGATTTTACAAATCATCATTATCATCATCAACTGTTTTTAATTTATTATTTCTGTTGTCCAGGAAACGCTGGAAGGCCCGGAATTCCCGGTCGGCTTGATGTTGCTCCTCCGGCACTGCCTGGAGAGCGTGGTGATGCTGGAAATCCAGGACAGAATGGTAATCCTGGAACGAAAGGAGATTCAGGTAATTATTCTCAATCGTACCATATAATAAGTGAATAATTAATTAACTCGGATATAATTATTCACATATCTCTGATTCGCCCTGATCCGTCAAAACATGTACGTATTATCAAGTGTTGTATTTTATTGTATTTTTTCGTATTATATTGTATGACGTTAATCGCACAAGAGTTTTTACTGTTCTTTGCAAAGCATTGTTGCTTCGCGTTCTTTTTTTTAGTTTCAGCATTCGTGTGATTAGAGTAATTCTTGCTCCGTTTAAAGCAAAAGTAATGCTATTCCAACACTATTCTAATGCTATTCTAATGTGTTTCTAATGCTATTCTAATTCTATTCTAATGCTAATTCTATTCTTATGCTACTCTAATGCTATTATAATGCTACTGTAATGCTATTCTACTGCTATTCTAATGCCATTCTAATGTTACTGTAATGCTCATTATATCTGTTATTTTAGTCATATTGTAATTTTTCTTGCTAGCTATATATTAATGTTATTATAAGAATTTCCTTTTGATTTTAAACATGTGAAAAACATGTATGAATAATTGCTTACTTTGTAGGACTATCTGGAATCGATGGACTGAACGGACAAAAGGGTGAACCTGGTCAGGGGTCGGGGGTTGGACAGAAGGGCGACAAAGGTTTCCCCGGCACACCAGGATCGGCGGGTAAACTGTTGCTATTCTTTAACGCACATGAATTTGATTGGTTAAATGATGCGTGCTGTCACTTTTTAAATGTCTTTATTTTACTTTAATTACTTTTCATTATCTTTGTTTTAACGATAAGTCACAGCTCAGCTGTTAGTGTTTAGTTTTTTTTTATTTATCAGCTAAAATTTCTGGAAGCTATAATGTTTCACTATTGAATGTCACTACTGACCGTGGAGATATGTGTTTAGAGGAATGGAATGTTTTGATGGAGAGAATGTGTTTAGAGGAAGAATAATTTTTTTTTTTTACTACCCGCACAACGGGTCTGTTGATTTATTTTAGAAAAGGCAGTTTGAACATTTTTGAAGAAATTACCTGGAGTTCTACCCTACACTTTGACTTTTTTCTTTCTAAAAGATCCCTAAGATTTTCGCGAAATTTCCAATTCAGATTGTTAGAAACTTCTTTACCTTCTCAGTTCCAAAACGACAATTCAAACGCTACATGGAAAATTCAAACGCTACATGGAAAATCCAAAAGATTGCAAACTTTGAAACCAATCACTGCTATCCAACCAAATATAGTATATTTGTTAGAAGTGCATCCTTTGGATTCGTAGCAATGAAATCGACCAGCGGTAAAGTCGATTAAATTTTATCGTTAGAAAAATAGTTAGTCATAAAAACATGGAAAAGTACTGTAATTTTAGTCAAATGTATATAACTTACTTTACAATGAAAATGCTTTTATAATTTTCTTGCAATTTCATGGTCCTAAAATTATGTTGATCGTCAAAATCAAGTTATCAAAGATGTGTTCAAAATTGTTAGCAGCATGTTCTCACTATTCTGTAGAAATGTGAATCTGGATATTAGCCTCAAGTAGAATGTAATGAACTGAATTTGCTACCCAAAGGAAAACAGACTGTACGAGGTACATTTGCACAATTGGTTTGCATCAATTACATTGTTTATTGCTGTTGTATTTAGGCGAAGCTGGTCTGGATGGAAGACCAGGTGGTCCAGGATTTCAAGGAAATCCTGGAGAGAAAGGGAATGCCGGTTTCCCAGGAGTGCCTGGAGCAGATGGGTTGCCAGGAAAACCAGGATCACCTGGACTTCCAGGTTGGTTGAAACATACCATTTGTAATCTGTTTAAATTGGTTCAAGTTTTACCATAATATGACTAGTAAGAAACAATGTGCTTACCTATAATTACAGATGGAATTTGCAATTTATATACCTCCACTGAACAAATCATTGCTATTACGATTAAGCCTCTAAATCTTGCAAATAGTAATGATTATTAGTTTAAACTGTAACTATAATGATACAATTATATTGTACATTGTTCAACATCTTTAAAGTGCAGCATAGGAAGCTTTTGGCGTCGTGGGTTCTAATCTCCCATTGCAGCCTAACGTAGTGCAATGTTCATTTAGATAGAGACGAGTTTGCTAGGTAAACATGTCAATTTACTACCTAGCATTTTACGACAAGTACTGCCTCATACACTTTGGTATCTGGGAGGTATAACATGTACAAATTTGCCTGATTACGTTACCAGTAGCACAGCCTGGACTGGACTGAATCCAGGACCTCTCACACCCGAAGTGTGTGCTTAATGAGATGAGCTACGGTCTTCATAATCTTTGGGTCTACATATCAACTTTGTACAGTTGAATGTGGTACTTGTTGATCTTTAGTTTTCTCTTGTTGTGAGTGATGTTATCGTTTTATAATTGCTGTTACCATAATGGTGACGAGTCTACATGTAATTGTAATTTGATCACTTTTAGCAATTGAGGAATACTTACAAGATCAAGTATTAAATCCATTGGCATTCTAAAATGTAAAAGCTGATTGGCTTGGCTAGGAAGTCTAGATATTTATATGAGGGGGGACGATGTAGCGAGTTGGTATTCAGTAACCAATGCACTCATCATATTTTGAGGTAATATTGCAATTACCTGATGTAATTAGGGTGTATGATATAAAGTAGCTACCTAACTTAAGGCATTTTCTACAGTTTAATTGATTGCCATAGGAGGCACATATCAGTAGCTAGGAGGGACTATGCCCCAAAAATTTGATAGAAGAAATTCTAGCTGCAGAAATCTCTACCATTCCCGCTTTCAGACCAAAACGTTGGAAAATGTCACCTCTCCGGAACGTCAAGCCTCTTCAAAACAAAATTGTCTGGTGCCGCCTACGATCATCGTCTCATAACTACAGTACATATACAACATAGGCATCGCAAGCAACCTGAGCAACGCGAGCAACATGAGCAACGCGAGCAACATGAGCAACGCAAGCAACATGAGCAACCTGAGCAACATGAGCAACGCGAGCAACGCAGGCAACATGAGCAACCTGAGCAACGCGAGCAACATGAGCAACGCGAGCAACATGAGCAACGCAAGCAACATGAGCAACGCGAGCAACATGAGCAACGCAAGTAACATGAGCAACGTATGCAACGCGAGCAACGTATGCAACGTAAGCAACGCGAGCAACGTAAACAACGCGAGCAATGTAAGCAACGCGAGCAACGTAAGCAAGTTAGGCAACATAAGCAAAGCATAGTACAGATCTCGCATAGCAAGTGTTGCTTGAACGGTTCTCAGCCTTGCCTGGAAGAATAAATTGTACTTTTCATCAACAGGATTGAATGGAGAGAAAGGTCTGCCCGGAAATCTTGGATCACCTGGACGCGACGGAGGTCCAGGACAGCCGGGAGACAGGGGAAACAACGGACGACCTGGAGATAACGGTCTTCCAGGTTGGTTCATCAATGTGTATGTGTATTTGTGAGTAAATCATTTTGTAGTCAACAGTTACTGTAGGTCAGTTTTTCTCAATGTGAGTGACCAGTGTTACTGATAATATTTGTCATAGATAATTTATGATAGATATATTTTATATGCAAGTATCTACCAAGATTTCGTGTTGTTTTTGGATTTCTTTCATGCCCATTGTCGTTTTATATCAATTTTGTCATCTATACATGTGAAGAGCCAAGCTCAGTTTATCAACATGCCTACTATGTACAGTATGCTATACAATGTATAATGTAATACAACTTTTGAATATGTAAACTCAGATTCTTGCCACTTTCTTATATGTCCACACTTTTACTCCAGATCTGTTGACACACCTGCTTGCAACTCTTATCAGCAACACACTATATGACAACAACAAAGCAACTAATTGTAACAAACTATTACTAGAGGACTATGTCATATATTCCTCACATATATTCACTTCACTGTCACTATATAACATTCTACGCTCATGTTACAGCTCTGATCAGACTATTATTCCTTTCGATCACCTCTCACCATTCACTACCAGGCTGTGCAATGACCAGTATGCACAACTTTTCTGTACGATAATAGTATAATACCATGTGTTAATTAAGCACATGACTTCGTCGATATACATACATATATTATTAGACATGTCTATTATAGTATATTAATGACACAATATAAGTCTGGTGTTTTGAAGGTCTGGGTTATTGTGTAATCGACAATTCTGGATTGGTAATTAAAAGATTTAGTCCTGCAAACCTGAGTGAAGCTTACAAGCAAGGTTTTTATGTTGCTAGGACTTCCTGGTTTGGCTGGAATCAAGGGAGACCCGGGACGTTCAGGACCTGTGCCTCCGCCGATATATGGAGAGAAAGGTGACAGAGGAGACAATGGATCGCCAGGTTCAATCGGTCTGCCGGGAATATCTGGAAGAGATGGAATTGCAGGACTTCAAGGTTGCTCTATTTCTCATTTTTAATAGGGCTTCTGGATCTAAGACTTGGATGTCTTATTAGTACAATATATATTTATTGTAAACTATATATAATGTTGAATTTGTCACAAGGAATAACTGATTTCATACACCGTTTTTACACACGCTCATATGAATTAAATGAAATCCCTAAAATGAACGTCTAATTTGATTAGTTTCATTGTATTTTTATTTATATATTTATTCTATTTGTTTTATTCAGGACAAAAAGGCGAACCCGGTGCTTTTGGTGATAGAGGTAATAATGGTCCACCTGGTCTGAATGGTCCACCAGGGGACCGAGGGGATGCCGGTCTGCCTGGCATAGATGGTCGCCCAGGTGAGATATTAACATTGTTTGTATTATTAACTTTATTTAACTGTATCATTGGTGACACAAATAATAGGTATAGGGCAAAGCTGCTAAAACTATGCACAACAAATGATTTAATGGAAAACTGGTAAAACACAATTATTTAAACGGAAACAATTAGAAATAATTCGAATAATTTTCATATTTGGAACTTATATACGTTTTTAAGATGTATTATTTTTATCATCATCATTTGGCGTCCAGATTGATATGTCCACTTTGATGTTACCAACATGTTTTTCCTGTATATTTGATCAGTTAATGTTCATTCTAATATTTTGTAATCAAATATTTATCTTTGTGCAAGTTGTCTACATGCTACAATTTACAATAAGTTAATAGGAATTTTTCTAGCGCGAGCTGTAGTGAATAGATTTGAAGCAAAATATTTATTGTTTTCTAATTCTTGGATGATAATTATTTTTTGAACATTTTTTATGTATGGTGCAATTGACTATTTTTCTAAACATGATTTCTTATATTGAAAAATACCTGGTAAAGTTCTGTACATTTATTATTAGATCGTATTTATGGTGGATTACATTATGTTTGAATAGAAAAATATTCTGAAAAATACTGTCTCTAAAAAGATATAGAATGTGTTGTGACTAATGTCATTATGTAGTATTTGCATTATTTAAATCATCATCGTCTGATATAACTTTATTGCATACTTTACTGTTACGGCAACTGTATAGTAAGATTATTTTATTTGTTTCCTTTTTGTGAATATTAAGTGCCATCATGATTACAATAATGTTTTTAATATCTCGTCCAGGACCGAAGGGAAATGCTGGACTTCCCGGAGGACCTGGAACTCCTGGAGCGTTGCCACCGAGTGGGTTCACCTTGGTCCGCCACAGTCAGACCATGGACACGCCGCGCTGTCCCCCGGGCGGTACGAAACTGTGGGAGGGTTTCAGCATGCTCAATCTGGAAGGAAACGAGAAGTCCCACAGTCAGGATTTGGGTACGTTAAACTATTAATGGTTGCAATTCGGTGACGTCATTCACAATGTGTTAGTGATGTCAATTATAACTTCATAATAAACATATAATAGCCTACAGCATTACATTGACAGCACGAGACGAGTTTGGTTTCAGTGTTTGGGGAGGCTGAATGTGAAAAAATTGTAAGATTTAAGATTTAATAAAGATTTTTTTCTGAATGTGAAAAATTGTAAGTACATTTTTCAGGCTAATTTTTCGGGCTAAGAGAGGTCAATTTTGAACTATTTGAACATGTAATTTTTTTTAAGTTTTGCTTTGGGCCAAGCCCCCAAAGGCTCAAGATGAACTTCTCCCATGGTTGGCAGGCTGTTTATTGATGTAGACATGCAGTTTTGTGTCAAATGTAGGAATTTCTGCACTGATCAATCGTCTTCTAAGGTCTTAAATTAAACACTCCAAAATATATGTGTCTGTTGTGATGACTATATTTCTGTTGTCGCAGGCCATGACAGACCCTGGTGCTTTCAGTAGAGGAAGGATAATTGGATATGGGACTTGTTAGATGTATCAAATTGGATTAGCATTATAAGCTTGTCATTCAGGATAATTTATGAGCCAATTACCTAAACTAACGAAAAGATTTAATTTTTAACTAGTAATATGTTTTTGTCATCATTGGTACTTTTTATATCTTGTTGTGAAATTTAAATTTGAAGCCATTTTGACCTTCGCTCTTCCAATGTTGCTAATTGATCTTCCAATATTTCTAATTGATCTTTCAATGTTTCTAATTGATCTTCCAATGTTTCTAATTGATCTTCCAATGTTGCTAATTGATCTTCCAATGTTTCTAATTGATCTTCCAACGTTTCTAGTTAATTCTATTAGGATCCAACAGATTAGTTGTGTGAGAGAAACGATTTCAGAACTGTTTCAAATTCAATTCTGGTTTGATTAAGATACGATTTCAGATTCATTTATTCCAACCTCAGTCCTTCACATCTTATTCCACTTTTACATTCTACCTCAACCCTATTGGATCTGATCTAATTTCTTATTTGTTCAATTCCTTGCAGGTTCACCAGGCTCCTGCCTACAGCGGTTCAACACGATGCCTTTCATCTTCTGCGACTTCAACGATGTCTGTAACTACGCGAGTAGGAACGACAAATCCTATTGGCTGTCCACGACAGCACCTATCCCGATGATGCCTGTCCTCGGCAATGATATCTCATCATTCATTAGTCGCTGTATTGTTTGTGATGTACCAACAAACGTACTGGCTGTACATAGCCAGACGACCGAAGTTCCTCGCTGTCCAAATGGATGGAAGGGTCTTTGGATAGGATACAGTTTTATTATGGTATGCTCTAGACTACTCAGATTTTATATTGACAATTTAAGATTGTAATCAGCATTTTACTCTAATTGTGTTGTATCAACTTTACATAGGCTTAGACTTAGTGCTTTTGAGAAACTTGTATCTTTATCAGCAGACGTGTGATGAACCTCCATTTCTCTACATTCTATGCCATCATCCATCGTTATCATTCCAATCTCCATAAAAATGGAGATTCATCCATCTCTGGTAATATCCATCTATCTTTTCTCATGTTTTTTTCTACTCTGTGTCCCTGCAGGTGACAACGAATGGCGACGTATGTAAAGCTCATTTTCTGAAGCAGTGTTAATCTGTTTAACTGGAAAATAGATACATGATTTAAGATATATTATCATCTTTCTTTATCCGTTTGTTGTATAATATGTGGTTTTGCAAGATTTTGATGCTGCAAGCAGATGTAGACTAACTAATGACCCTAAGCGTTCATTATAGCCATATTTTTATGACCTTGATGAAGCCACTCCGTACTGGGAATGGGGTGATTCCCCTTCCCCTGCGAAAGTTATTCTGCTCTTTGATTCGGCATCGATTAATATGTAGTAAATAAAGCGAAAATGTCAAACTCGGTAAAACTAAATGTGAAATCAAAGCGTACAATGAATCAGCCACGGTTGTACTTTCATGTTTGTTTGTTACCAGCACACTGGCGCCGGTGCCGAAGGCGGCGGACAGCCCCTGGAAAGCCCAGGATCATGCCTGGAAGATTTCCGTTCGTCCCCGTTCATCGAGTGCAACGGCGCGAAGGGTTCGTGTCATTACTTCGCCAATGAATTCAGCTTCTGGCTGACGACGATCGACACACACTCGCAGTTCTCGAATCCCGTGTCGGAGACGCTGAAGGCCGGAAACCTTCGCACGCGTGTCAGCCGTTGTCAGGTCTGTCAGAAGGAAGTCATGGCGTCACTCGTGTAGTCGACTGCATCGCGGAGGACTCACTTTGATATTGTCTTGAATTCTTACATCTTCTATCTATTATAGGCTAATCATGTAACGGTTATCAGCTTTTTTTTACCTCATGAGGCTGTTATTTTGAGAAGGAAGTGAAACATTGAATTACTTTCAATTACTGAAATATTTTTGAATTACTGTTTGAATGCAGTTTTGAGGTTTCAAGCCGGTATAGCCACTACTGTAGTGAATGGAACATTTGGCTGTGCCTGTGGAGTTGCTGACTTTATGTATTGTGGATTTCATGTCTAGAAGAGTATAGCAGTAAAAACTATTAGAGTTATCGAGGATTCATAATTATAGATTGATGTGATTAAACGTGAAGTTATCAGTTGAGTGTTAAAAATGTATACAAATCAGATAGCCGAGAACTTTGCTGCAAAGAGAACTCTGATACCATGACGTTAACAATGGCTATGCTATCTGCTAAGATATTAGAAATAATCCTAACAGTTCATTGATACTGGGTTAAGCACATTTTCTCTGTACATATTGTAGCTTGATACGTTAATAGCAATTTATTTCTAGACAAACTAGACGAAGTGTCATGATAATGTTGCAAGACCGGCTTTAGAATTTGTGTTAGCTATATTCTGTTTCAATACTATAATCGTTTTTAGATGTGAATATACAAATATTTAATGTTATTGCTATTATTCCATTCTTATTATTGAAAGTTGTATAATCATTATAATTTTTGGGATTAACCATATTCAGTCACATGTTTTGCAATAAAAAAATTACGGCTATTTCAAAGTTTTTCGGACATTTCAGGTAATGTGCATTTCAACAAATTTATAATAACATTCTTTTTTATTTATGCTATATGTATATAAATTAATTGCCATTAGAGAGCGGCCAAGTATTGTCAAGCAATAAATCAGTGATCGTAGCTCAGTAGTATATTTATGTAACTGAATATAGCGTATATTTGAGAGATATTAGTTGGCTACTTGTTTGATACTCTTGTTTATTATTGTTGTCTTATTCTGAATATATTTTGTTTCCTATTGTTAGATGTACATTAAATGTAGTTTCCTGTAGTTTGATTGTTGTAAAATGATAAGCGTACAAGTGCACATAAACTATGTACCATTTAAAGCGTGCGTGGTTGACAACAATGCTGTTGGAGTAAAGTGTTGCAAGCGCGTATTAAGTAATTTATGATAATCTGTTCTGTCCGTACCCTATGGATAGTACCGTAGTGATGTAACTGTTCTACAACTTTCTACACACCATTATTTTGTGTAGTGTTTGCTTTCTACCGTGTCTGTGTACTCGAACACTGCCATTCAGGAGTATCATGGTTTTTTATGATGAACTCATTTGTACTATGATTTGTATCATAGACTTTAATGATAGGCTTTTCCTTTAGAAATCCTGTGTTTTCAGTGCTGTATATTCAGCTCAGTACTCTGAATTTATTTACTGCCTGCACAGCATAGAATTCCGGTTTTGCTCAAAACTCAGTGATGACTAGGAAATTGTGTTACAACACTCAGTAGTTCGCTTAGCTTCTGATTACAACTGTTTTGATATTCCTATACGGTAGAACTGTTTTAAACATGCGCATGCTAGCCCACTCAGAACAACAATGTTCAAACTAAAATATTGTATTATTTGAAGGATTTTATGTAGTCAATAGCTTATTATACATATCGATTCATATAATTGATAGTAGATTGATAATCAAGTTATTGATAATTAATTAATTAATTGAAAGTCATAATAATACTTTTGATGTGTATTCAAATTGTTATGTGCTGAATACTTTAAAAACAATATAAGGCAATACTGATAACAATACGTATAGTGAAACATAATGGCAATACTGACAGCAGATTCTTGCTGGGTTAAACAGTCACTTTTGTGGTAACGTCATCTCAAGAGAACTATAATAAGAATTCACTGCATAAAGATCTTAACCCATTGTATGTTTTTGAGCTTTGGTTTTAAAACTTGTGCCAATTCTATTTATTACAATCCTATTTATAGCATATTCATGCAGAAAAGAAAGGCAACTCTCATTATTAGTCAACACTGGACTAATGCTATATTATTATAACGAAATGATCAGGCAAGATATGTTTTTTGTCAATCGTGCAGATTACACTATGTAACTATGTGTATTTATTTGCTGATGTCGCTGTTTGTGTCCTGCCAATACTCACTGCCATCATTCTGTACATTGGTGTGACGTCAGATTCGACTGTAGTTATATCTCTCTCTCTCTCTCTAGCTCCGTATCTAGCTCTCTGTTCTGTAATCGTTTAGAACGTAACGACTTTGCTTTTACTTCTCAAGTCGACAGTACATGTCTGTAGCATTGATATTGTTTTATAAATCAATTATAATGTGTACATAATTTCTCTGGTTGTTTTTTTTCCTAAGTCTGGCCGATTTTGTGCAGTACAGTGCCGAGGCGTATTGCAACTATAATACACTAATTTGCCTATGCAATTGCACTATGATTCAGTCTTTAAGTTGCCGGGAGTCAAAGTGAGCAAGAAGTACATCCTTGTTATTTTGTTAAAGAAGTCATAGTGTCTCTTTTTAAGGTGGTCTAACAACACGACTTTGTCAAGGGACGAAATCCTATGACGAAATCACAAATGTACACTGTCGGAATTTGATCACACAACAACGTAGTACGACAGCGTCTGGGACATTGAATAATAATGTCGCGTCAATAAATCCATTCGCTCCCTGCATTGGGGGAAAACATGATCTCCGTCCTTGAGCAAGGTCACCGTGTTCATCCTCGTCTTCAACAATTCACTATAGTGTTGGTAAAGGACTCATTCCAAACTGATTCGGAATCAAAAATCAAACTGTTCGCTCTCAAACAAAATGATTTTTTAAATCAAAACAGCTGAAAAATAATTTGAAATCAAAATCACAGGCTTCTCAAACTCAAACTTACTTTGGCCGATTACGTGACATGCGGACATGTAATGTAAAAGTTTAAATACACGGACGAACGACCTTGCAAAAGCCCCCAGGAGGCCTTTTGGCAGGAAGCCTTTAACAGGAATTTGCAAGTATTTTCGAGGGTAAAATACATGATGTAAATGCTTGGAAATACATGAAAGTGCTTGCAAACTTACGGATTTTTGCCGGCATTTTGGGGCCATTTCCAGAGTAAAATACACGACTCTAAATGCTTACAAAAGCATGAAAATTTTTATCTTATTTAATATAGGTGTGTAAAGTTATGAGCCATTCAACAACGTCATATTTGGTCATCACTCTTCATCAATAGTGCTCTGCCGGAAGGCAGGTACCTGGTATCCATTTCCTCCACAACTCACGGTCCTTCGCTTTCCTTTTCATTTGCATATATGATTCCTAGTCCTTGCCCTCCATCAGTTCATGAAGCATACACTGTCTCGGTCTTCCTGGTCCTCTCCTTCCCTCAATTCTGCCTTCTATCACTTCTTTCATCAATTCCTCGCCCCTCAACACATGTCCAATTCAGTTTTTCTTTCTCTTTACGACTGTTCGCACCATACTTCTTTCTTCTCCCACATCA